>JADBJO010003898.1:47500-60000 GCA_016801955.1 Conus betulinus | reverse complement strand
TTATGACGTTTTGGGATGATGATCACTCCTGATTAAAGTACTATTTTTTCCCCCTGTAGCTAGGGTCAGTGTATCTATGTTCATTTTTTCCCAATTCTGTACTGCTCCAAAATAAAGACTGAAATATAACACAACTCTTGATTAATGAAAGACTGCAAGTGCAGCATTCCCCAGGGAAATTTTAAGCATTGTGGCATTTTCTTTAAGGACACTTAATGCATGAAAAAGTAACTTAATTTTTTTTTTTTAACCTTTGTTAAGGTATTTGCGCAAAATTGTAACGATGTGATTTTCTTAAACCCGAAAATTGTAACACTTTGACATTGTTTGGTTAGGACTGCCGCATTGTTACACTTAGCGTTGTATCAGTAGATATAGTTTGTAATGATCACGACTAAAGAATTAGCACTGGAGATTGCGAAATGCTGGACACCAGAGAGAGAGAGAGAGAGAGAGAGAGAGAGAGAGAGAGAGAGAGCGAGAGAGAGAGAGAGAGAGAGAGAGATTTAGGGGTATTAGGACACAGAGGACTTTCGAAAGTAGCGTTTTGCCGTCGGGTGTGTTTGGAGTAGCAGTTACCAAGCAGAAGGGAAACACAGCACGGTGCATGTGTGAGGTAGGGTGGAAAAAATCGATTACCGCTGGTTGGTGTTCGATCTGCTGAAAGCTAGCGGTGTGGCAGGAGGTGTGTTTTTCTGCTGTGGTGGTTCCCGTGTGTTGGAGTTTTACCTCGCTCTGTGAATCGCCAGGTAATGTTTGTCTTCGTCGTCGCGAAGTCTGTGTATTTTATTTGTATATGCTCCTCTGTCGTTCTGAATGTGTCTCCTCGGTCCGTTCGTATTCTCTCTCTCTCTCTCTCTCTCTCTCTCTCTCTCTCTCTCTCTCTCTCTCTCTCTCTCTCTCTCTCTCTCTCTGTCTATTTGTCTGTCTGCCTGTGTCAGTTCCTCTGGTCTTTGTCTGCCTGTCTGTCTGTCTCTTTTTCTGTCTCTATCTGTCTGCCTGCCTGCTTGTCTGTCTGTCTGACTGTCCGCCGTCCGTCTATCTGTTTGTCTGTCTGTCCGTCCGTCCGTCCGTCTGTCTGTTTTTATCTGTCTGTCTCTATCTCTCTCACCCCTCCGCTCTCTCCTCCTTCTCTCTCTCTCTCTCTCCTCTCTCTCTCTCTCACCTCTCTCTCTCTCTCTCTCTCTCTCTCTCTCTCCTCTCTCTCTCTCTCTCTCTCTCTCTCTCTCTCTCCCTGTGTTCTTTGACGAATGGCATGCAGTCGTGTTTCATTCTAGATCGTAAGATGTTTACCTAAATTCTGTGTCGTCCCACGTGTACTTGTATTTCCTTATTTTGGTATTATAGGCCCTTGCGCTGCGTTCCCATCAAAATCTGCCGGAGAATCTCTTAGAGAGTAGAAGAAATGGCGGGAGTCCATGCAGAGACTAGAAAGTTCTAATAATGGTGTGAAAACAGTCAACAATTAAGAGCTGTAGTCGTAGAGTGATTGCCATGTCATTAAGAACAACAGCGCGATCTTCTTATTACTGATGTCAATTTGTCGGAAACGCTAACCCGGGGGTGTGCGGCGTGTGTGTGTGTGTGTGTGTGTGTGTGTGTGTGTGTGTGTGTGTGCGTGTGTGTGTGTGTGTGTGTGTGTGTGTGTGTGTGTGTGTGTGTGTGTGTGTGTGTGTGTGTGTGTGGTGTGTGTTTGCGTGCGTGCGCGCGCGCGCGAGTGTGTGTGTGTGTGTGTGTGTGTGTGTGTGTGTGTGTGTGTGTGTGTGTGTGTGTGTGTGTGTGTGTGTGTGTGTGTGTGTGTGTGTGTGTGTGTGTGTGTGTGTGTGTGTGCGTGCGTGTGTGTGTGTGTGTGTGGGGGGGGGGGGATGGTGGTGGTGGTATAGTTGTTGCTGCTGCTGCTACTGTTGTTGTTATTGTGGCCATCGAACACAGACATATGTGTGCATATAGATGTATTCATTGTAAAAATGCATTTGCGTATTAGTGTGTGTGTGTGTGTGTGTGTGTGTGTGTGTGTGTGTGCGTGTGTGCGTGCGTGCGTGCGTACGTGTGTGTGTGTGTGTGTGTGTGTGTGTGTGTGTGTGTGTGTGTGTGTGTGCGTGAGTGCGTACATGTGTGTGTGTGTGTGTGTGTGTGGTGTGTGTGCGTGCGTACGTGTGTGTGTGTGTGTGTGTGTGTGTGTGTGTGTGTGTGTGTGTGTGTGTGTGTGTGTGTGTGTGTGCGCGCGCGTGCGCGCTTTGGATTATGAGTACGTACAGTTGTCCGATCTCTGCTTACCGCTAGTGTACCATGTGTTTCCATAGATGTGTTTGATGCTGTTAGTGTTCTTATCGGGTGGGGGGATTTGTTTTGTTTGGAGTGTTTCCATCAATCTGTTTGTTGTCGTCGGTGTTCTGTCCGGTCCGGTTTGTTTGTTTGTTTGGTCTAGTTGTGCATCTGTCTGCAGCATTGTCTTTCTTTTTTTTATCTTTCGCTTGTTTCCCTGTTCCTCGGCTCTTGCTTCACAAAGACAGACAGACAGTCAGACAGACAGACAGACAGACAGACAGACAGGACGGGTTATGCTTTAAAATCTTAATACTGTCTTCATCTTAGAATGAAGTTTTATTTCCTTCTCTCGCTGTCCCTCTGTCAGCTTTTCTGTCTTGCTCCTCCCATCCGATCTCTAGCTCTCCTTCACTTTGTCTATCTGTCTGTCTCTCTGTCTGTCTGTCTCTGTCTGTCTGTCTCTCTCTCTGCCTGCCTGTCTGTCTCTCCCACTCTCTCTCTCTCTGTCTCTCTCTCTCTGCCTCTGTCTCTCCGTCTCAACTCTATCTGTCTGTCTGTCTATGTTTATGTCTCTGTCTGTCTGTCTCTCTCCATCCTTTCTCGTTCTATTTATTTTCTATTTATTTCTGTCCCTTTCTCTCTGCCTGTTTCTGTCTCTCATCCCTACCCCCACCTCCCTTCTGCTGCCCTTTGCTTTGTGATATCCTTTGTTGTATCATACCCATGTACACACAGGACATGTCTCTTCATGTCCGTTCTCCTTCAATGCCCCGCCCACAAGTCCCTGTTGACGTTGTGTGTTGAAGTCGAGCCATCATGTTCACTGTTCCGTGACGGTGTAGGTCACAGCGGTGACGTCACTCACGATCATTCATCCATCACCACAGCCATCTGCTCCTGGTCATGCGTGACATAGCATAGAACTAAACTAGTCCAGCGTAAGTTTATACCCGTATAATGAATGAATGGCTGGCTACGGCGAAAACGTTGATAGTGTTTGATGTAGACGTCTCATAAAAAGATCTAATAAGCAGAAGAATGGAATCGATGACTGTACACACTGAGTGTTCGTTGCTTTTAGTCAGGTGAAACGGTGACAAAATCACCCACTGAGGCAATTAAACGTTTGTTCCCATGCGAAAAGAACAACGTTGCAACGCAGGCATGGAAATTCAAACTCAAAACGGCTTGCAGTTCTGATTCCTCTCGCACACATGCAAGCATGAGATACCAGTATTTGTTTCTGTTTGTTCCGTTGTGTGACACAGATCAAGAGCGAAAGCCCATGCCAGTCCTGAATAAAATTTCGTAATATGTTTGTACACCTGCCCTCTGGTCTTGCTGCTTTGTGCATGTGTCAGTGCGGGGGACGTTTCTCTCTTTACACTGCATTTTTTTTTTCTGTATGTGTGCGTGAAATGAGCATCACTAGCGGCATTAGTTTGAAGTGATGTACATGCAGTTCTTTTGTTATCTGGGCAATATTACCTTTATTCAACGATTGTTGGACAGAGTTCTCGTCTTGTCCCTGGATCTCACTGTGTCATGACCATGACAGGTTTAGAATAATTTATTACAGGCCAAAGTCTAAATAACGTTGTAAGCCAGACACTGAATTAAATATCACCAGTAAACTGTGGATAAAAGACAGCAGTGAACAAAAATGTTATGTTACATGCTACTTTTGTGAAAAAAAGAACAAATCATAAGAGGCCGTACTCTGAGCAGACTTTTGACATGTTAAACACTAAACAAAGCTGCACCAGTAAAACACTAAACAAAGCTGCACCAGTTAAACACTAAACAAAGCTGCACCAGTTATACGCTAAACAAAGCTGCACCAGTTAAACGCTAAACAAAGCTGCACCAGTTGAACGCTAAACAAAGCTGCACCGGTTAAACGGTAAACAGAGCTGCACCAGTTGAACACTAACAATTAAAGCTGCACCGGTTAAACGGTAAACAAAGCTGCACCAGTTAAACACTAAACAAAGCTGCACCAGTTAAACACTAAACAAAACTGCCCCAGTTAAACACTGGAAGAAATCGGACCAGATATGAGCAAATTGTTACAGGCTAGTTCATGAACAGAGCTTACGTAGGCCAAACAATGAGCAGTCAGTGGACAAATCTTACAGGCCAAGCAATGAACAAAGTATTACAGGCCAATTAGTGAACAAACCTTGCAGGCCAAACAATGCGTTAAGAATTACAGGGCAGTCCGTGAACGAAGCTTACAAGCCAAAGTAAAATGAGTAAAGTATGACAGGCCAATCATTGAACAAATCTCACAGGCAAACCTGCAAAACAAAGTATGACAGGCCTAAAGCAGAATAAACCTTTCCAGGTGAAACAAATATTGAGCAGAATATCACAAGTTTCAGCTGGGAAACGAGCATTACCTGAACACTTCAGAATGTAATGGGATTAAAACAGGCTACAGTGCTGCCGAACATAAGTCAATTTCAGTTTCAGTTTAATCAAGGAAGTGTCACTGCGTACGGGCTAGTCCATATATGTTACACCATATCCGCAAAATTTCGAGGCCACACTGCGCATTAATGATGGATAAACGAATTAATAACTGAGATAAGGGGATTTAAGAAGAAGGCCTTGTGGCTACGATTTAGCAATTGTGTGACCTACGCATTAACCCAACGGGCTGGTCAGGCTTTGGGTTTTAACCTGACATTGGCTGTGCCATTATTGTCATTGTATGTGTGTGTGGCGAATGTAGACGTGTGCGCGCGCGCGCGCGCGCGCGTGTGCGTGTGTGTTGAGACAAGTCAAATTGCAAATAAAAAACGAAACAGAGAGCAGAGTAACGCTAATATCATGTTCCATACTTCTGATGTTACAAATCGGACATAGAATAATGCACACAACAACACTCCCCAACGGCGATTACCAGGAGAAAAAAAACGGGTACTGGCTAATCCGTTCTACAGATCACTCATTCTCCTGCCGTTGCCCATCTACAGAGTATAGTTTTTGAGAATTGTTTCTTTTAATATTTGTTACATGTGACTTCTGGAAAAGACATACTTGTCAAAAATTACATGTCTGTCTCGCATTGTGTGTTCAAACAAGTGTAACCTCGCTTTCTGCTTTGCGTATTAGTTCTTATTTTTTTTGCTCCTGAATATAATGCTTCTCTTTTAAATCCACCCTTGCAAAAAAAAAGTTCTTTTCTTTGCAGAACGACTCATTCAGCATAACGGTGTTATATTGCAGTGCAACATTACACTGATACATGACGAATAACAATTACATAAAAAGACAAACCCAGACGACATATCAACGGTTTTTGTTAAACAGACACAATCTAATGACACTCGTGCAAATACACGTGGGACTGCAGATTTGTGCACATACATAGCTCACATATGTGTCTTGAAAAATCGTTTGTCCGAGATAAGACATTTATGTGCCCAGGACTGACAGAGTGATCAAGTGACTTCGAAGCAGGTATGTTAATTCATATTTGTTTATTTTCTTAGTGTGTGTTTTTTTTACTACCTCACATGAATCTTTTTAATGTACATAACATAGTTAAAAATTTTTCTCTTCCTCCAGGTGCGCGCCACAGTGAATTTATATTATTTTTTCATCTTCATGTATTCTTTCTACCTCACATGAATGTCTCCTAAACACAAACAGATTTATCATATTCGTGGTTCTCTGTCCTTCCAGGCGCGCCTCATACCCAGGCTGTGAGCTCCATCAGTCATCATGACGACCGTTTATCCCACGTCGGGTAATGGGATGCCGCAACCCCCGCAGTGGCGCAGGCCCAGCTGTGACAGGTCAGCCCGTGGCCAATCCACCCCTGCCTGGAGGTGAGTGTCCGAGGGTTTCAGTCCTGGATGCATCTGTGTGTGTGTGTGTGTGTGTGTGTGTGTGTGTGTGACATCAGCATGGGTCCTTAAATACTTTATTAGTGAAGATCATGTTTTAAACTTTCAGTCATTGTAACCCCATCGACTACACAGAGCCTTTTGTCCGGACAGTCCAATTCACGTGACAAGAAAAAAGTCAGACCATCGAATGTTGATCATGGTGATGATGATGATGATGATGATGATGATGATGATGATGATGATGATGATGGTGGTGGTGGTGTTGATGATGATGATGATGATGTTGATGAGCACAGCAGCAAGCAGCAACAACAACAATAACAATGATAATAGTAATAAAAACAACAACCTCAACAATGATAACAACTACAACATAATCACCTCCACCACCATACTACTATTGATAACAACAACAACAACAATAATAATGATAGTAATGATAATAATGATAATAATAATAATAATAATAAATCACATAACAGTGAAAACAAAACAGCGCTTACGTGATACACATCATAAATCAGATGAATGAATTTTCAACAAAGTTATCTTTATCAGACATAATAAATCACAGACCGTAACAAACAAGCGAACAAACAAGCAAACAAACTAGGAAGCAAGCAAGCAAGCAAACAAAACGAACAAAGCAAAACAAAACAACGAACTGATACTCTCCAGATGATTGTCAAGAGCGCGTATGGCAATGTGAGACACAAAAATGGAGAAGTGAAGTCATTTCAGAAAAAGACTGCAACACCAGCGAGGAAGGGGGAGAAAAGGGAGTCAAAAGGAAGGTGGTGGAGGGTGTGTGTGTGTGTGTGTGTGTGTGTGTGTGTGAAGGGAGTGCGTTTTAGTGACCTCGATCTCTTCAAGCACAAGTTAAACCCGGCAACGTGTTTCGCGGGTAACATCAGTGTTGATTATGATTGCTGCCTGCACACATGGAACGTATGTGTATGCTGAAAGGAATGGGGGAAACAGGGATGGTCAGCCGTCTCTAGCGGTCAGTCAAGGTCTGTTAACCCTAGATCAAGTTGCGCTTGTCTAACACAGAGGAGTGAGAGTGAAAACGGAACTTCCAATGGGTTAGAGAGAGCGGAAGAGGCGGAAGGGGGTCGGGTGGCGGTTTAGTTAGGAAAGTGCCGTAAGACACGATAATGTGTGGGGGTAATCACGCCCCAAGGAGAGAAGAGGGGTGGGGATGGATGGGGGAGGTGGGGTGGCGGCAAGAAGAGAAAAGGAAAGAGGAAAGAAACGAGAGGAAGGGATGAATAATGGAAACAGAAGATGTAAAACACATGGTCAGTTTACGTTGAAATCTGTTTCCCTTCTGATCAGAAATATGAAGAAACTGATGGAGCTGTAATGTGTAGTGGGTATGCATGAAATGCAGTAATCATGAAACACATAATTAGGGTAGGAGAACCTGACAACTGTGAAGAATTGCGACTCAATGCTTTTGACCTGTGTGACTTTGCTCTCGCTCTTTTTCGCGCCCCCACCATCTTTAATCTTCGCTGTCTTCTTCACACACACACACACACACACACACACACACACACACACACACACACACACACACACACACACACACACACACACACACACACACACACACACACACACACACACACACACACACACACACACACACACACTCTCTCTCTCTCTCTCTCTCTCTCTCTCTCTCTCTTACTTCTTCCAACGGTGTGTGTGTACCATGAGTGAAGTCTTAAAAATCATAATCAAGTGAACACAAACAACCGATAACGGTAATTCTTTTTTTTTTAATACAGAAATAATAATCATGATGTTTCATTACCCCATCCCCTCCTCTCCCTGCTCCCTCCTCTCCCCTCGACCCCGAAGTGACCCGAAAACATGCTTGCAATTGTGGTTCTTCCATGCTGAAGACGAACGACAGAAGACTGCTTCTGGAGGCTGCCCTGTCAATGCCAGGTCACTGTGGTGTGTCCCTGCACACAGGTGGCGCTCCAGTTGGCGGGGCAGGCTGGGGGGCAGGTCCTGGCGGAGCTCCGGCCAACTGTCCGCCTGGACTGGAGTACCTGGCTAGCGTGGACCAGCTGCTGGTCAAGCAGAAGATGGAGGCTTTTGAAGGTGAGCCTGTGAGTTAGTATAGGTATGTGACCCCCCCCCCAAAAAAAAAAAAAAAAAAAAAAAAAAAAAGAAGAAAAAAAATCACTGGATTTGAGAACACACAGAACGATCAGAAAGGGCGGTAAAACAAACAAACAAACAAACAAACAACAAACGAACAGACAAACAAACAAACAAGCAAAAAACTGAGCTTGGAAGCCGGATTTCCTCAAGCAGCTGACTCGACTGCCATGTCTCTCAGTGTTGTCAATGTGCGCTTGCTCCATTCTGTTTTCATAGGGTACTGTGAGTTCGATCTGAATCATTCGTTTCGATGAACGTGGATGACGATGACACTCTCCCTGATGATTCTGGAAGGTCTACGGTGCGTTCCCAGTCATCCACTCCATCCAATCTTGCTTCCTCGCTCTTGATATCGCAGCTGTTTCCAGACATGATTTGCGGCCTCCTAGCATGAAAAACTCGTTGCTGGAGCTTTCGGTGGCGTAGTGCTTTCTCCGGCAGTGTTAACCATAATGTTGCGATTTCCCTGAAACTCGGTCATGCCTCCATGGGTACCTTCCCTGGCTTAGCGCTGCTTTGCATGAACTCAGGGCATGTTCCACTGTTTGTTTCCCGTGACAGAGTGGACACGTGGGGTCATTTCCCCCCATTTGACCAGGGCTGAGTTTGACGGCAGGACGTCTTGATCTTAGGAATACGCGATGAATTGGATAACAAGCGTTCCTTTCGCGAGAAGGTGGAAGGTGAGATGATTTGGGTTCTTGTTTACCCCCAAAATATGGTGATTTAAGACGAGAGGTGGTGCTGCATAAAAATACGAGACAGCAATCGCTTTGCAGATTTGTGTACGGATGACAAATCTGTGTAAAACTGTAGTAAAATATCTAGAAAAAGACATGTATACAAAGTACTGCATATTAGAACGAAGAGTAGAAAATGATCGGCTCCATCACAGTTTGCAGGCAATGACATTTATACTGCCGTCTGTTTGTTAGATATACTGACATATTAGTTTAGTTTGAGAAGTGGTAGTATGGTGACTCTCTATGGAATCTGTCTCACTGTTTTAGAAAGGGAAAAATGGGGGAGATACGTGTGTAAAATGACCGCGTTTATAGCTGTATCTGTAGTCATTGTATATGTGTTAAAAAATAGCGTATATGTATATATATATATATATAGAGAGAGATTGAAAGTTAGATAAATATATGCATACATATATATATATATATGTATATACATCTATATATCTATCTATATATATATATCTATCTATCTATCTATCTATCTATATACATATATGTATATAGATTCTCATACACACACACACACACACACACACACACACACACACACACATATATATATATATATATATATATATATATATATATATATATATACACACTATTCTCTTACCATATGAAATGACTACAGATACAATTATAAACGCGGTCATTTTACACACGTATCTCCCCCATATATCTATCTATCTATCTATCTATCTATCTATCTATCTATCTATCTATCTATCTATCTATCTATCTATCTATCTATCTATCTATCTATCTACGCTACTCTTACACATATGCAAGAAAGGGAAAAATGGGGGAGATACGTGTATAAAATGACCGCGTTATAATTGTATCTGTAGTCATTGCATATATGTTAGGAATAGCGTATCTCTCTCTCTCTCTCTCTCTTTCTCTCTCTCTCTCTCTCTCTGTCTCTGTCTCTTTCTCTCTATTTATATACATATATGTAGATGTGTATACACACACACACACACACACACACACACACACACACACACACACACACACACACACACACACACACACACACACACACACATATTATATATATATATGCATATATTTATCTCTCTTTCTATATAAATATATATATTTATTTATTTATTTAGATTTACATCTCTCTCTCTCTCTATATATATATTTATATATATTGATATGTATATATATATACATTTTATTTGTTGTAGCCCATGTGTCAGTAGGAACGTGTATATGTATCTATATATGTATGTGTGTGCATGTTTTTGAGTACGCACACGCGCGCACACACACACACACACACACACACACACACACACACACACACACACACACACACACACACACACACACACGTGTGTGTTGTAGGCGCACGCACGCACACACGCACGCACGCACGCACGCACACACACATACATATACACATATACATATATTCACACTCTCACCCTTATTAAAGCCATTAGCGCGCGCGTGTGCGTGTATGTGTGTGTGTGCGTGAAAGGTGTGTGTGTGTGTGTGTGTGTGTGTGTGTGTGTGTGTAGTGCGTGCGTGCGCGCGCGCGCGCGTGTGTGTATGTACGACTGCTTACGTATGCATGCAGTATGTTGTAGGCCATGACCGCATGAAAGGAATGTTCTACCTTGTGTGCAGCGTTTACTGGCTTTGAGACCAACAACAAATATCAAGTGCTCAACTCCATGGGCCAGCGAGTCTTCATGGCTGTGGAAGGTAGGGGGTTCCAAGCCCAGCGGTTGCAATCATCTGCAGTGTCGTGTAGTGAGGTGTCTGTATGCTGTGTGGTGTTTTACGGAAGGCGGGGGATAATGAGGTCGAGGGCGACCTCTTGAAGCTTAATGTGTTGATAGACCCCCACAGAGTTCCTGTTGGCACGAGAATAATTTTGAAGTTACTAAAGCAGGCACGAATTTAGGATCATTTTGCTCTGTCTGTCTGTCTGTCTGTCTGTCTGTCTGTCTCTCAGATTTATATTCAAGCAGTCATATATACATGCTTAAACGCAAATCTATTTATCTATTTTTCTATCTCTCTCTCTCTCTCTCTCTGTATCTGTCTGTCTATCTATCTATCTATCTATCTATCTATCTATCTATCTATCTATCTATCTATCTATCTATCTATCTATCTATCTATCTATCTATCTATCTGTCTGTCTGTCTGTCTCTGTCTGTCTGTCTATCTGTCTGTCTGTCTGTCTGTCTGCCTGCCTGTCTATCTATCTATCTATCTATCTACCTACCTACCTACCTACCTACCTACCTACCTACCTACCTACCTACCTACCTACCTACCTATCTATCATCTATCTATCTATCTATCTATCTATCTATCTTTGTATCAACCTACCTGTTTATCTATTTTTTCTATCTATCCATATATCTATAGTCAAGCCTTCACCCATAGAAAGATCCTCAGTATATATCAAAATCCTAACCAGCCAGACAGTCAATAGCCACGAAGAGACCCTAACCCATGGGAAAAGTAACCAAGGGTGGTGGGACCCTAACCCATGGGAAAAGTACCCAAGGCTGGCGAGACCCTAACCCATAGGAAAAGTACCCAAGGGTGGTGGGACTCTAACCCATGGGGAAAAGTACCCAAGGGTGGCGAGACCCTAACCCATGGGAAAAGTACCCAAGGGTGGCGAGACCCTAACCCATGGGAAAAGTACCCAAGGGTGGCGAGACCCTAACCCATGGGAAAAGTACCCAAGGGTGGGAAGACCCTAACCCATGGGAAAATTACCCAAGGGTGGCGAGACCCTAACCCATGGGAAAAGTACCCAAGGGTGGCGAGACCCTAACCCATGGGAAAAGTACCCAAGGGTGGCGGGACCCTAACCCATGGGAAAAGTAACCAAGGGTGGCGAGACCCTAACCCATGGGAAAAGTACCCAAGGGTGGCGAGCCCCTAACGTAGCCGTGGGAGGTGAAGCAGTCATGGTGAGACCCCACATCCAATGTGCGTGTTATCCTCCACCAGACACCTGCTGCTGTACCCGTTTTTGTTGCTGCGGCTCCTCGCGCCCCTTCGACATCAAGCTGATGGACAACCACAAGAAGGAGCTGATCCACCTGGAGAGGCCGCTCCGCTGTGAATGCTGCCTCTCTGCTTCTGCTGCCTGCAGGTTGGACCCTGCCTCCTGTGACTCTTCTTCGTTTGTTTGTTTGTTTGTTTGTTTGTTGTTGTTTGTTGCTGCTGCTGTTGTTGTTGTTGTTGTTCTTGTTGATTTTGTTGTTGCTGTTGCTGTTGTTGTTGTTGTTGCTGTTGTTGTTGTTGCTGCTGTTGTTGTTGCTGTTGCTGCTGTTGTGTGTTTTGTGTTGTTGTTGCTGTTATTTGTTGTTTTTTTGTTGTTGTTTATAGTCCAAACGCACTCAGGAAAGAAGACAGAATGTGGCACCCACCCTTTTCTTCATGTGATTAAACATTGAAATAG
>JADBJO010003898.1:35000-42500 GCA_016801955.1 Conus betulinus | reverse complement strand
TTGTTTCCATTCCTCCTCCTTCCTTCCCCGAAATTTGAAACTGCTAGCGCGTCTTAAAAAAACGTCCTCTCAAGAAAGTATCAGCCTCTCCTCCACACACACACACACAGATAAATCTCTCCAACAACAACAACAGCAAAGCCAAACAACAACAACCAACAAAATGAAACAAACAATAAAAAAAGCAACAACTCAAAAACCCCCATATTGTCTACATTGCATATTGCGGTGGCGTTGACGAAGAACTATCCGCCTGAAAGCCGTGCTTTATTTGCCAGTTCCATGATCATGCAGAAAAACAGGGGAAGCAAACCCTGTACTCTTCCTCTCAACCATTCCTGAAGGTAAACGGCTAACGTTCTTCTCTTTGTTCCGACAATGGCACGTCACGAAAGGGGGTCATGTCGGTGTGACCCAGTGTCATTGTGACCTAGCCCACAAAAGCAGGCCCACAGCAAGCCACCAGGCTGGAATACTGGAATCGTGCCACCGACTGCCTGGAACACTGGAATCGTGACACCGACTGTCCAACTGATGCGCAGTGTCGCCAGGAAGATTCAGCAACTGGTTTTGTAATCTCGGAAATGAAGGTTTCGCAATGGTAGCGTTTTTTAGGGTCGACCTGCCCAAGTTCTCGTTCGCTATTTGATTTTGAATCAAGATCACGGAGTCACGTGACAGTCAGCGGCGCCTCTCTTTGGCGCGTACTACGGTTTCTGAAAATCACTTTTCGCTGCTCAGTGGCATGTTGTAAAAAAATTAATGAGAACACGTGAGATGGGTTCAAGACGTGTTTAGGGTAGTGTCTGAGTGCACGTGGAACACGGGAAACATCGTTTTGCACGTTGAGTCCGGCACCAAACTGCGGCCCACAGCTGTGCAACATAGGTTTCCCTCACCATTTTTTTTGTTTTTTACTTCCTACTACCCGCTTTTCCAAGGTTTGTTTAAATGTCTGGTGTTAAAACCTTGATCTTAGTCCCACAATCACCTTAACTGATGATATGCACCTAGCACTGATACTGACAACACCTACCCTACCTAATTGCCTACCTTCGTACCTATCAATATATCGATCTCTTTTATCTATCTATCTATCTATCTATCTATCTATCTATCTATCTATCTGTCAAACTCGCATACCTGTATGTGTGTATGTATGTATGTATGTATGTATATATGTATGTATGCATGCATGTGTGCATATATATATGTATGTATGCATGCATGTATGCATGTGTGTATGTATGTACCTACGTATGTACCTACGTATGTCTGTATGCATGTATGTATATATGTATGCATGTATGTGTACGTGTGCATATATGTGTGTACGTGCCTGACCTAATGAATTAATAGATGTGTGTGTGTGTGTGTGTGTGTGTGTGTGTGTGTGTGTCGGTGTCTGTGTGTGTGTGTGTGTGTGTGTGTGTGTGTGTGTGTGAGAGAGAGAGAGAGAGAGAGAGAGAGAGAGAGAGAGAGAGAGAAACGGTATACGTCTCATAGAGGGGGTAGAGGTGTAAACAGGAATTGAATGTGGTGTGTAGTGGTGGGGGGGGGGGGGGGGGGTGGGGGGGGGGGGGTGGGGGGGGGGGGGGGGGGGGGGGGGGGGGGGGGGGGGTGGGGGGGGGGGGGGGGGGGGGGGGGAAGGGGGGGGAATGAAAGAGAAGAGAAAAGGGTTGAGGAGAGAGACAGTAGAGATTATAGGAAAGGAGTGACAGGGACATATTTCTCATTTCTCTGCGGGGTCAAAAGGGCGTGAGTGCCGCAGGTTGAGTCGAAATGACCTAATTTTAACCAGTTCTGTGTGCGCTGCTCTTTTCTTTTTCACGTTCCTTGACTGACATGGCTTTGCTCACGTACGCATTTAAGCGAAGAGTAATTTCAAATGTTTATCAGCTCACAATGATGTCATACATGACGTTTATTTCACGGAATCAAGTTGTTTTGGATTTTCCCACGTTTATCCGAATAATTTATTTGATTCGAGTAAAACGGCAAATGAATAAAGAGGTGTACAGTTTTAGTAATTCAGATCGTTTCAACATGTAATGCTGTGTAATTTGCTGATTACGTCAGGCTTCATGATCTTGATTTATTTGAAACTATAAACTCACAAAGTATTATCTATGTATGACAAGGTACAGTGAAGTGTGGGCCAGTGGTTCTGTGTTCAGTAATGTGTATGCATGTATGTACGCATGTGTGTGTGTGTGTGTGTGTGTGTGTGTGTGTGTGTGTGTGTGTGTGTGTGTGAAAGAGAGAAAACAGAAATAGATCTCATATGTGGTGGGATAGAGCTGTTGCAGAAACTGATTGTAGTGGTGGTGGTGGTGTGGTGATGGAATGACTATGAGTGTGAAGGGGGGGAGGGGGGGGGGGGGGGGGGATGGGGGAGAGGGGATGAAGTTGAAGAAAGTAATTCGCCATTCATGTTGCCGTTTATTTATTGAATATAAGTGTATTCTGTTGCAATATTTACTCACAGTACTGTCGAACATGCATTCTGTCGATGTATAAAGCAGTGAAAGGAAACCCGTTTTCCAAGACGATGGAAATTTTTGTAACATCGAAAATACCCCTCAAAACACTAATACCAGGTATGTGAGGCTTACAGTTCAGAACCAGCTTCATCCAGGGGATGTCTGAACAAAGTTTATCACTGTTTATTATTCTGCCAGGTTTGCTAACGCTAGCGCTTGTTATCAGGAGCGAAAACGCCAGTGTTGAAGTGCATCGGCGGACACGCATGCATACATGCATGCACGCACGCACGCACGCACACACGCATGCACGCACGCACCTATGCACGCACGCACGCACGCACGCACGCACGGACGCACGCACGCACGCACACACACACACACACACACACACACACACACACACACACACACACACACACACACACACACACACACACACAGCAAGTGCGCACAACCAATGCGTTGTGATCACACAGATATGCCCCTGTTGTTACACGCGAGATACACACATAACACAAAACGGTATTTTAAGTTTTAATGCTCGTATTGCAAGTAAGGGAAGCTGTGTGAATTGGCATTTTCATTGAGAAACAATAAAAGAATAATACGCAGAAAAAGAAGCCGGGTAAATTCAAAAAAAATGTGTATGAAATGGCAACTGACTTTTGGTTTATTGTTGGGTTTTCTTTTTCAGAGTTCCAGTTTCAGTTTTGTCTTCTTCACACGACTGGTCTGCAGGAATGAGGAGAAGCAACAATTTGAAGACTGCACTTTACATTCTCTGTCTGTCTGTCTGTCTGTCTGTCTCTCTGTGTCTCTGTCTGTCTGTCTGTCTGTCTGTCTGTCTGTCTCTCTTGTTTTATGCATTCTGGCAATTTGTACAATATCCATGAAGTTGTTTCTATATCTTAATTATAATTTCCCCTTTTGAGGTCGAATGTAAAAATGCCAATCGGCCCGTCGTTACGATTTGTTTTGCCTCATAAGAGATATCCGTTCATTTGCTGTGTCTCTCTGTTTTTTCCTATTCTGGATAGTAGAATATTAACATGATTGCTTCTTTTCTGCTCTTCTTCACCGTTCACTCTCAAACCGTTGATTAATGTGTCAGCATTGCTGTTATTTACATCAGATCAGCCTCAGTATTACTTATTACTTCGAGTGTCTAGATCATTTTGTTCCCATAATATGTACTGATTCATAAAGGATACATTCCATAGAGATGTAGTCCGCATGCGACGTCAGGAAGAAGCAAGGAGTTCGGCCCATCTGAAGTAGAGCGATACAACATTCAGTACATGGCGCAAAGCGAATGATTCCAACAAGATTTGGCTATGACCATACATCCAGAAATGAATCTGTGTCACCAGTGTTCATTTTCAGCTTATTACTCCGCTTTACAACATTCGTGATTCCCACTGCAATGCTGCCAGCTTCTCGCAAATCAGTGTCAGAGCCACGAAGACCTGAAAAGGGTACCTCTCAATCATTAGACAAAGAGTGCCAGAACTATAGTCTGTTGAAGAAGGCAATCTCTCAGCAAAAGATAAACGGTGCCTGCGTAACCGTATGTTAAAGAAGACACCGTCTCTACAATTAGATAATCTACATAACAATCAGTTGAAGAAGACATCTTCACAATCAGACAATCTACATAACAGTTTGTTGATGAAGACATCATCTTCACATTCAGACATTCTGCGGAACAGTCTGTTAAAGAAGACAATCTTTCCAGAAAAGATAAACGTTGCCTGCGTAACCGTATGTTAAAGACAACAGATCTGCAATCAACAGTCTATCAATCTCTTAAGGAAGACATCATCTTCACAATCAATCTGCGTAATAGACTGTTAAAGAAGACACAATCTCTGCAATCAGACAATCACTGGCAGAGCTACAGTCTGTTGAAGAAATCAGTCTCTCCACAATCAGACATAACGCTGTTAGAACCAGAGTTTGTAGAAGAGACACCTTCTCCTCAGTTACCCAATAGAGTGTCAGAACCAGTTTGTTTTGTTTTACAGAGTACACCTATTCCACAATCAGATTCACAGTGTCAGGGCTACAGTCTGTTCCATTGAACACCCTTTTTAAGAATCATGGTGAAGTATTTGTGAGCCAAGATTTCAGATATCCTCAAATCTTACTTTAGAAGAAGTGTCCAAAAGACGTTTTCAAATCGTGTTAGTAGAATGTCTGTCTTTTTAAAGTTCAGACGGAAAGACAACTCACTAATTGTAGATAAGAGCGTCTTTCCTGCGTCGAGTCTATATACACAAAATCTGCGAGAATCACACATCCAATAAATTACCGAGTTTGTTCCTTTGGTGTAAAATGAGCAAAGGTGACTCCCACTTCACTCTGGTGTATGTGCTCACATGCATTCGGGCCTATGTACTTAGAATGGATGTATTGTGTCTTTTCTTATGTGCATGGTGGAGGAGAATCGTGGTGATTCAAATGGCCTGAAAACAGTCATTTGCTGTAATATGTGTAATATCTTTTCATCGTATGAACACAATTTCTGCTTTTGATTTGTTTTCCTTCAGTATTAATCGTTGACATGGGTGCAATTGTTTAGAAGAATTCGTACACCCCGTTTTGAGCTTTCCCTCCATGTTCATGTGTTTGCAAGGCAACCAGCTTAACTGCCAGTTGCTTGAACTACCAGTTGCTTGATCTGATTGATGGAAAATTGCTCAAGAATGTTTTCTTTGTTAGGGACAGGCTTCTCATTCTGTTCTGTATTTATCCACAAGCTCTTTTGTTATTTTGCTTCGTTAGTGTATTATGTCTATCAGCTATTGTTTTCTTTTCTCAGGGAAAACTTTCTTTTGTTGTTTACTTTTGTAAGGAATATGCTTTACATATTGACGAAGTTTAAACATCATTCTATTATCTACATGCTGTTTTACTAGCGCGGGAGTGTTCTTTTCAAAACTTGTTGTTGTGTGCTTTTTAATATTGTTAAATGCATCAATCTTTTGCCTGCGCTGCCGAGATCATGATTTCGAACCATTCGTGGAATGGGATTTTCACGGCTTGAAAAACCTTCTCTGCCCTTCCAGCATTCAACGGGTACCTGATTCAGGTCGGAGAAGGATAACGGGGATGAAGGAGAGGGATAGGTTCTGCCTTCCGCCATGCCTTGCCACAGTCACGGTGAACGTCCAATAGTTCCCTGCCCCTACAATTATTTGTGGTGGCAGAATGTGTTGGATGATAAAAAAGAAAAGCAGAAGGGCAGCTAGGAGCGTGGCGAGCTCCGGCACACAAATTTGTCTTTGGCCAGGGAAAATCATCGTAGCAACGGACTGAAAGAGTTGCTTCCCATTGCTTTTTTTGTAACAGAAAATGGAAACTGCGAAAGAAAGTTTACATCACTGTTCAGTTTATTGACCAACTCTAAATAAAGAAGACCCGGCAAACGGCACGTGATGACTATCTATGTGAAAGCAGTCTGACCATGAACAGGATCTTTTCCCACATATTACAATTTTTTTTTTGGTCAGCAGGTTGGCCTATTCATGCATGGCCTTGGTCCCACCGGCTGGAACAACATAGCACTGTTCGTTTAATCACTGACACTGCAGAGATGTTTAGTGCTGAAATCCGTGGGTGTCAACAGCTTCACGGCTGCCCAGATTGTCATTCAAATTCAGTCCGGCACACACACACACGCACGCACGCACGCACGCACGCACGCACGCACGCACACACACACACACACACACACACACACACACACACACACACACACACACACACAGATTATAAATACAAGTGGAACTTCGACGAAGTGATTTTAATTTGTTCCTTAGCACTTTCCGTTACAACTATTTTGAACATTTTCGTCTCCTGACACAACTGCCCCTTCTTCTTTTTACCTCCTCTCCCCCCTTCTTTCTTCTCCGTCAGGCTTCAACTTGCCCTCCCCCTCCCTGTTTACCCACCCCCCCTCCCCCGATCTGGTTCCCCACCATGGGAACCATTTCCTTGTTTCTTTTCTCAGTGATGAGTTTGTATTTGTATTTATGTATAATTCACCATCAGAGAGCACCCAAGACATCATGTAAAATAATACACATTAATGAAAAATCAGTTTCGCATAATATCCCTTGGTGTAACCGCAATATATGCTTTCTTGTTTCCTCTCCGTATTATTTTCTACTTCATATTTTAAATTCACATTTTAAGCAGGAAGTTATGAGCACATGATTTGAAACATTATTAGGTGATAGTTTTGTTTTCGTCATACTAATTGTTATTTTTATTGTTATTATGATTATTGTCATCATCATCATTTCATTAGTGTTATAATGTTTGTGAATAAAGTACTTAAGCTTTCTGAATTACGCGCGCGTGTGTGTGTGTGTGTGAAATTTTATTTAGAGATGGAAACATTGAATAAGCAGCATATCTGCTTTTTTTCGTCAAGCCATCGATGAAAAGAGAGAGAGAGAGAGAGAGAGAGAGAGAGAGAGAGAGAGAGAGAGAGAGAGAGAGAGAGAGAGAGAGAGAGAGAGAAAATCAAAAGAAAAGCAAACATACCGTCTTACCCCCCCCCCTCTCTCCCCCTTTACCCACTCACTTCCATTCACGTAAAAAGTGTCAATGCTCATTGTGTGTGCCCCCGTGTGTGTGTGTGTGTGTGTGTGTGTGTGTGTGTGTGTGTGTGTGTGTGTGTGTGTGTGTGTGTGTGTGTGTGTGTGTGTGCTGCAGGCACGGTCCTCTCTCTCTCTCCCCCCCTCCCACTCTCTCTCTGTGTCTCTCTCTCTCTCTCTCTCTCTAAAAAACAAGTGTTTAAAACAGTGTGTGTGTGTGTGTGTGTGTGTGTGTGTGGGTGTGTTTTATTAAACAAGCAGGATGATCTGTATATATATGTGTGTGTGTGTGTGTGTGTGTGTGTGTGTGTGTGTGTGTGTGTGTGTGTGTGTGTGTGTGTGTGTGTGTTACGATGGTCTCTTTAGGCTGCTAGCGAAGTATTTCATATCTATAATATATTTTCCTGACT
>JADBJO010003898.1:20000-30000 GCA_016801955.1 Conus betulinus | reverse complement strand
TCGTCGAAGGGACGTGTGCAGTAACCATACAGAGTGCTTTTGTGGAGTGGTTCCACGTTCAATTGGGATCCGCCTATCTCCTACACTTTTCAACACGCTCCTGAAACGCATCTTGAAGATCATACCGAAAAAAAAAAACAGTTCTGGAGAAATAAAACTATCACCGTCACGGAACCTTTGCGTTATAGATGACATTGACGGGCTGGCATTCAGTGAATAAGAACTCGCCAGGTTTGTTAAAAGACTGGATGAAATATTAACGAAATATTGCAGGGAAATCAGCGACGAGAAGACCAGGCTTATGACAGCCGCAACTGTTCAGCAGTTAACTAAGTTAACGAAATACAAACGCTCTCTCGCACAAACTTTTCAAGGAGCAGCCGCCGAAACGTAAACCCAGTGCAAGTGAAGTGGGAGACCCCAGATGCAGACAGAAACAACTGGAGGACAACACACAGAGGAGCTGAAGTCTTCGAGACGTCTGGTTGGGCAGGTTGCTGAAGACAAGCACTGGCATCGAATGGCATGGACCTCGCAGGCATCTCTTGCTCAAGCCTCCATGCACCCACGTGCCAGAGACAATGCTGATAAACGATAGGATTGCGTAGGCCCCCCTCCTCCCCCGTCCCTGCTCTCCTCCACCCTCCCACACTCACAAGATGTGTGGTTAACTACACGGACGCTTTCCTTTCCTCTGATCTTCGGATATCTGCAAACCAGTCATGACATACTTGCAACATGTCACTAAGGCGAACGCACAGTAGTACATGTACATTTGCAGTGAAATGAAACATGGATCCTGAGTTCACAGATAAGTTGTTTATGTGATCGCCCATTCAGAACACAAAAACCTCGTAAAAATGTATTTAAGTCTCACATCTTAAAGATATTTTGCAAACTGCAACAATATTTTGTCGTCTCAATACTGTTTTACAAAAGTGACAAACACGTACGTCATTGCAATTACTAGTAGGTGAATATTTTTGTCGCGACATTATATGTTTCGAACATCCAGTGTGAAGTGATACTGATTACCAACAGCATTTCTGTTGCAGTCTTTAGATAGCCGTATCTGTCTTCCCCTTCCATGTTTTCGATATTCTTATCTCGATAGGAAGTTGTGATAACCGCACGTGATTGTAATACGTTTGACGATCTATACTTCAGAAAGCAAATCTTAAACGAGGAACGTAACAGTAAACAGTAACTAAACAAACAAACAAGCTAAGTCTTGCTCCCACGGTGGGCTCATAATCCAAACGAATGCTACTCCCGACACTAGATCGTCTATCAGAAATGACAACGCAGAGCACGCAGAACAAGCAAGGCGATATCCCCCCCCCCCCCCCCCACACTCACACAAGGGATGTTCCAACTTGTACGTTCCCCCTGTACCTGACACATCTACACAACAACAACAAGTGGAGAAATGAACGAATACAAGGTAACATTCATTCAAAATGGGTACTGCCTTTTCAATGTTGAATTTAGTCACACATACACGTGGACATACAGTGACATATGACGCTAAACTCAGTTTGACTAGTATGTTGTATACGTCCGAAAGAATATTGATAGAAAGGTTCTTTGCGAATAATATCTCATAATATCTGTAATAATAACACCTACTACTAGTTTGCATTACTCCCCACACTGTCGTTTACAAACAACTTGCAATGATAATTTATCATTCTCATAAAGTGCCTCCTTATAAATTCAAGGCTATCAAGTCCAAATACAGTCATATTCTTTTCCAGCTGACATCTGCTGTCCAAATTCAACCCCAAAGAAATGCCAAATACCTGTGACGTGTAGATCAGACATAAAGCCACACATGCCAGCAGGATTCTCTAAGATGTTGGTGATTCGATGTTAGACCAAAAATCGAACCTTTCCGCGTTTGATCTAAACAGACTGGACATGAGCCAGTCAATAACTATACAAAGGATTCCACGTCACGGGAATATCTCTTCTCTCCCATACCACACGTTGAATTGTTCTTCTTGTCGACAGGATTGACCGCGGCGAGACACTAACGTCAACAGCACGTGAGGATTGTTTGTTCACAACCTTCGCTCAGTGTCAGTGTCATGGAGAAGCTGGCACGTGCGGCTGGCAGCTGATGATGGCGGTATGGTGTAACAATGGAAACATCCTCCGGCCAATGATGCAAACAGTCGTTATTAATTCACCTGATGCAAACAGTCGTTATTAATTCAGCTGTCTCATACAGCGTGCGCGCTACGTTCTTCAGCCAAACCAGACTCTTTTTTCTTTTGCTTTTTATCCACATTCTAGCTTCCCCCGCTCCTTCCCCTCGTCTCTCTCTCTCTCTCTCTCTCTCTCTCTCTCTCTCTCTCTCTCCATGTGTGTGCACCCGCATGTGTTAATATATGTGCCTGACTGTCTGTGTGTACGCCCACGCATACTTTTTTTTTTTTTTATATATTTTTTTAAAAGTCTGTCCAAATGGAAAAAGAGCAGCAGGTTCATGAGCCTTGCTCTGAACTGTAAAGTAAAGTAAAAAATGAAACACTGGCAGCATTAGAAGAAAAACACAGTTTTTAATACTGAAATAAAAGATGCACTTCTTCACAGCCGTAAAACGTTCAGAATTATTCAAAGTGATTTCTTAAAGCTGTCGCATAGAATAATGGAGAAAAAAATATCACAGATCGAAAGATCGATATTTACACTAGCATCAGATCTGTACACAGTTTTTAAAAGTGTATACTTTGTAAACATCCACTAACATAAAACAAACAACAACAATAACAACAAAAACAACAGCGTTCAAACGAACGCTCCGCGCCAGTAAAATAGTTTGTACATATAGAATGAAGTGTAAACTTCGTCAATATGTAAAGCGTGTTCCTTACAAAAGAAAACAACGAAAGAAAGTTTTCCCTGAGAAAGCAAAACAATAGCTGATAGACATAATACACTGTGAGAAGTTTGCCCCTAACGAAGCAAAATAACAAAAGAGCTTGTGGATAAATACAGAACAGTATGAGGAGCTTGTCCCTAACAAAGAAAACATTCTTGAGCAGTATTCTATCAATCAGAACTCAAGCAACTGGTAGTTAAGCTGGTTGCCTTGCAAATACATAAACATGGACGGAAAGCTCAAAACGGGGGTGTACGAATTCTTCTAAACAATTGCACCCATGTCAACGATTAAAACTGAAGGAAAACAAATCATAAGCAGAAAATATGTCCATACGATGAAAACATATTACACATATAACAGCAAATGACTGTTTTCAGGCCATTTGAATCACCACGATTCTCCTCCACCGTGCACGTAAGAAAAGACACAATACATCCATTCTAAGTACATAGGCCCGAATGTATGTGAGCACATACCCCAGAGTGAATTGGGAATCACTTTTGCTTATTTAACACCAAAGGAACAAACTCGGTAATTTATTGGATGTGTGATTTTCGCAGATTCTTGTAAATAGACTACGCAGGAAAGACACTCTGATGCACAGTTAGTGAGTCATCTTTCTGCCTAGACATTAAAAAGGCAGACATTCCACAAAATCCGTTAGACAATGTCTTTTAGACTCTTCCACAAAAATAACATAGAAGGATATCTAAAATCTTGGCTCACAAATACTTCGCCATGGTTTTTAAAAACATTGTCCAACTGAACAGACTGTAGCCCTGACACTGTGAATCTGACTGTGGAATAGGTTACTCTGTAAAAAAAAAGCAAACTGGCTCTGACGCTCTATTGGGTAACTGAGGAGAAGGTGTCTTCTGTACAAACTGTGGTTCTAACAGCGTATGTCTGATTGTGGAGAGGCTGATTTCTTCAACAGACTGTAGCTCTGCCAATGATTGTCTGATTGCAGAGACGGGGTCTTGTTTAACAGACTACTACGAAGATTGATTGTGAAGATGATGTCTTCTTTAACAGACAATATATGCAGATTGATTGTTGAGACAGTGTCTCCTTTAACACACAGTTACGCAGGCACCGTTGATCTTTTGCGGAGAGATTGTCTTTTTTTTCAACAGACAACAGTTCTGGGACTCTTTGTCTACTTATTGAGATGGTACCCCTTTTAACTCTTCGTGGCTCTGACACTGTTTGATCTGCGAGCAGTTGGCGGCATTGCAGTGGGAATTACGAATGTTGTCATGCGGTGTAAACAGCTGGAAATGAGTACTGGCGACACCAGAGTCACCTCAGGGTGTGCGGCTGTAGTCAGCCCTTGGTGGGATCATTCGCTTCGCGCCATGCACTGAATGCTGCGTTGCTCTGTTTCAGATGGACCGAACTCTTTGCTTCTCCCTGACGTCGCATGCGGACAACATCACTATGGAATGTATCCTTTATGAATCAGTATGTATTATGGGAACAAAATGATCAAGACACTCGTAGTAATACTGAGGCTGATCTGATATAAATAACAACAATGCGGACACATTAATTAATGGTTTGAGAGTAAAAGATGAAAAGATGAAGAAGAACAGAAAAAGAACATGCTGATATTCTATTGAACGGATGTTTTTATGAAGCAAAAGAAACCGTCACAACAGCCGACTGGCAAATTTGTTTTTTTACATTCGACTTTGAAAAGGGGGAGAAATTATGATTGAAATACAGAAACAGTTTATGGATATTGTACGGATTGCCAGAATGTATAAAACGAGAGAGAGAGAGAGAGAGAGAGAGAGAGAGAGAGAGAGAGAGAGAGAGAGAGAGAGAGAGAGAGAGGAGAGAGAGAGAGAGAGAGTGAGAGTGCAGTCTTCAAATTGTTGTTTCACATTCCTGCAGACCAGTCGTGTGAAGAAGACAAAACTGAGACTGGAACGCTGAAAAAGAAAACTAACGATAAACCAAAAGTCAGTGACCATTTCATCCACACATTGCTTGAATTTACCCGGCTTCTTTTTCTGCGCTTTATTCTATTTTCAATGAAAACGCAGATTCACACAAAACACCCTTACTTGCAGTACGAGTATTAAAACTTGAGATACCATTTCGTGTTCTATCTGTATCTCGCGTATAACAACAGGGGCATAATGTGTGATCACAACGCATTGGTTGTGAGCATTGCCTCTGTGTGTGTGTGTGTGTGTGTGTGTGTGTGTGTGTGTGTGTGTGTGTGTGTCTGTATGTGTGTGTGTGTGTGTGTGTGTGTGAGGTGCGTGCGTGCGTGCGTGCGTGCGTGCGTGCGTGCGTGTGTGTGTGTGTGTGTGTGTGTGTGTGTGTGTGTGTGTGTGTGTGTGTGTGTGCGTGCGTGTGTGTGTGGTGTGAGTGTGTGTGTGTGTATGAGTGCGCGTGCGTGCGTACATGCGTGCGTGCGTGCCTGCTGCGTGTATGCATGCGTGTCCGCCGATACACTTCAACACTGGCGTTCTCGCTCCTGGTAACAAGCGCTAGCGTTAGCAAACCTGGCAGAATAATAAACAGTGATAACCTTTGTTCAGACATCCCCTGGATGAAGCTGGTTCTGAACTGTAAGCCTCACATACCTGGTATTAGTGTTTGGAGGGGTATTTTCGATGTAACAAAAATGTGCATCGTCTTGGAAACGGTGATCTTTTACATTCACTGCTTTATACACATGACAGAATGCATGTTCGACAGTACTGTGTGCAAGTATTGCTTCAGAATAAACTTATATTCAGTAAATAAATGGCAAAATGAATGGCGAATTACTTTCTTTTACTTCATCCCCTCTCCCCCATCCAACCGCCCCACCTACACACACACACACACACACACACACACACACACACACCACACCACCACCACCACCACCACCGCCGCCACCACCACACCACAATCAGTTCGTGCAACTGCTCTATCCCCACCACATATGAGATCTATTCTGTTTCTCTCTCTTTCACACACACACACACACACACACACACACACACACACACACACACACACACACACACACACACACGCACGCACGCACACACACACACGCACGCACACACAGAGAGAGAGAGAGAGAGAGAGAGAGAGAGAGAGAGAGAGAGAGAGAGAGAGAGAGAGAGAGAGAGAGACAGAGAGAGAGAGAGGAGGGGGGGGACATATAGATGTAGAATTAGCTATACATATATGCATACATGCATAGGCCTACATATTACTGAATACAGAAGAGAAATGGCCACACTTCACTATACCTTGTCATACATAGATAAGACTTTGTGAGTTTATCGTTTCAAATAAACCAAGAACATGAAGCTGACGTAATCAGCAAATTATTCCTCGTCTGCTGATCGGTCAGACGTATACATGTGGAGGACGAAACCGCGCGCGCACGCTCCTGTTGATGCCAAAACGTGATGCCAGATGGATGCGTGAAAGTGGTTTTCCCAGTGACTATCCAGCGTGAACAATTTCCGTGAACTTTCATAGTTCCTTTTAGGTCAAAAATAAACGTCATAATCACAGTAGAATCATTAGATTCTAACAATCAAAGAAATTATTATTCCAGTGTTTATTTTATTAGACTGGTCGGCTTTCTGATCGACACCGGAAGTTTTTATCCTTTGTGTTGGCTCTTTCAGAAGCTGAACTTTTGAGCACACATCGGCGGTTCTTTCAGTAGCCATGTTGGAGGGTCTTTCAGAACCCACAGACAGCAGTGGGCCCTCAACAGTCTCAGAATCAGTTAGAAGCCAGATTCCAGAGCTAGATGCCAGCTGGAACAAAAAAAATCGAGACCCTAGCGGGACTACTCAGGCATAAGAGGAAATTTCCAGACGAAGACGCAGACTGTCTGAAGACGATTCAGAGTCAGAACAGGAACACAAAAGTGATATTTTGGAGATGAGAGAAGATGGGGAACTGGAAGAATAGAGGAAAAAGAGGCACAGCTTTTGCGTCGCAGAATGAAAAGGCTGACAAGTCAGGGACAAATCTGACCTTGCTGAAAGAAATAGCCGCTGAATTGAGCGGTACGGACGAACCTGTATGCGAAGAAGTGAGAAAGGAACTGGCAGAAATTATTAATGGTCGGTTCACGAACAAACTTAGCCCGGATTTGCAGAAGAAGAAACTGGAAGCCTACAACAGATCAGCAAATTGTCAGAAATTGATCGTCCCGACGGTAAATAACGAAATATGGTCGAATTACCGTCTGAGGCCATCAAAAGCGACCTGAAAATGCAACATATTCGGGGAGCGGTCATCAATGCGGCGACTGCGTGCGTGCGTGCCGCAAACGGTTTTTACTTGATAGGCCTAGCGGCTTGCCCAGTTCAGAGGCCAATTCTGAAGCCGTTAAGCATTGTACCAATGCGGTGGCTATTTTGGGTCACGTTTCGCGCGAGATTTCGTTGCACAGACGCTGTGACATCAGACCACATGTAAACAAGCAGTTTTCGTGGACCTGTGATGAATCGGTCCCGATCACAGACCAGTTGTTTGGGGACAGTTTGTCCAAGACATTGAAACACGTGCGTGAGACCGACCCGCATCAGATACCGCGGAAACTCCCGCTACTATCGCGGACAGCGGGCGGTTCTTACGACTTACTCTGAGTCGGGTCGCGCACGTGGTCATTTTTTAGGCCAAAAGAACAGAACGAACAAAAGACAGCATTAGTTCAGCAGCAGAAACGTGGTCATTAGAATCCCAGATCCCAATAGAAGACATGAGCTTGGTTCCATTTAAAACTTCAGAAACACGAGTTTACTGCTGGGAGATTAAGACAGTTTGAAGATGCATGGTCTAAAATTTCTTCAGACCCAGAGATTTTAAGCATAACAGCAGGGGTTAAGGTTGAACTTGACTGTCCTTAAGACCACTTATCCAAGCTATCTTGCACTAAAACAAATGTCACAAATCAGAAAGAGTGCAAAATCATTGATTCAGAATTTCAAAGTTGATACTTAAGAAACTAATTTTCCCATTGTGAACATTGCTCTGGTGAAGTTATTTCTCCAGTTTTTACCAGGGAAAAGAGAGATGGATCTTATCGCATGATTTTAGATCTAAAAAGACTCAACTTAGAAGTCAGTTATCATCGTTTCAAAATGGATACTCTGAACACAGCCCTGACTGATCACTCAAGAGTGCTTTATGGCCTCAATTGATCTGAAGGATGCCTATTATAGTGTAGCAATCCATGAACAGCACAAGAAACTACTACAGATTCCAATGGGGATATCAACTCTATGAATTCAATGCTTTACCCAATGGCCTATCATCAGCTCCCTGTTTTGTTTACAAAGCTGTTTAAACCTGTCTATGCCTCCCTTAGAATGAAAAGTCATGTATCTATGGGGTTTTGGATGATTCTCTGTTGACTGGACTCACAGAGAGCAACTGTATGAGGAATGTTTACAGACACCACTGATTTGTTTCAAAAGTTAGGATTTATCATTCACCCAACCAAGTCGGTTTCATTCAGCCCACAACAAGGATTCAATACCTTGGAGTCATCATAGATTCTGTCTCCATGAAAAAATCATTCTAAGCGCTGAAAGGGCTGACAGCATACTGTCTAGTTGTCAAAGGCTTCTTGATGAGCAAAGTCACACAATCCGTGAGGTTGTTCAAGTTATGGGAAAAATCGTTGCTAGCTTTGCTGCTGTCAAGTACGAACCTCTCTGTTACAGACAGCTCGAGAAAGACAAAAAAAGATTAGCTTTGAAGAGGAGCTTAGGTGACTTTGACCAACTCATGCAGTTGTTTGAAGAGAGGAAGGAACAACTCAAATGGTCGATTGTCAATGTGTCTGATACAGAAAATGACATTTGCAATACTGAA
Organism: Conus betulinus; assembly: GCA_016801955.1. Lineage (NCBI taxonomy): Eukaryota > Metazoa > Mollusca > Gastropoda > Neogastropoda > Conidae > Conus > Conus betulinus. The sequence goes on along the minus strand of JADBJO010003898.1, from coordinate 21,254 downwards.
CCAGATATAGTTGTCACCACTGATGCTAGCGGCACAGGCTGGGGTGCGAGTGTAAAGATACAGCTTCAGGCGGACGTTGGTTGCCGCGTGAAAAGGTTTTTTCACATTAATTATTTGGAATGGAAAGCTGTTTTACTTGCTTTGCAGTCTTTTCAGGGAAAACTGGAAAACAAACATGTCTTGATAATGATAGAAAATACAACAGCAGTCAGTTGTATCAATCGCATGGGAACAAGCCATTCAGATGCTTGTAATGACATCACATTTACAGTCTGGTCATGGTGCATTTCTAAGAATATCTGGATCAGTGCAGCGCACATTCCAAGGAAACAGAACATGACAGCTGACAAGGAGTCCAGGCGTCAGAACACTGATGCTGAGTGGAAACTTGATGAGCAGGCTCTGCAGTCTGCCTTCCAACAGCTCAGGGCTTCTCCAGATATTGACCTCTTTGCTTCCAGTTTGAACTTTCAAATGCGGTGATACATTTCATACAGGCCGGATCCAGAAACTGAAGCAATTAATGCTTTTTTCCATCTCTTAGGAGCATTAACAGTGGTATACATTTCCTCCTTTCAGCATCATGGGACGGGTCCTGGGTCCCAGAGGATCCGGAGAGACCATGCGGGGGGGGGGGGGGGGGGGGGGGGGTATTGTGGTACCCAACTGGCCGACACAACCGTGGTTTGCTGTTCGTCAACATCTTCTCTGCTGCCCTCCAGTAGAACTCAGGTGCTGACGCCGTCTTCTTCACCTACCCAGCGACCTCAGAGCAGTTCATCCTCTCATTCAGAAACGTCGGCTAAATCTGCATGTCTGAAGATCTCAACAAAAATTTCTTAACTTCTGGTTTATCAAGAAATTCAGTTGCTCTAATCATGGATTCACGGAGATCCAGCACCCATAAGTCCTACAACATCTGCATTAAAAAACAGCAGAAATTTGTCCTCTCTGGTCAGAGAGGACAGACTCCCCATAGTCTTACTGTTGATGATGTAAAAATCCATGAGTGTAAATGTGTACTGTATGCAGCTCTCATTTAAAACAAACCAAACCAGGGACTCACTTAAAGCCTTTAGTCATACCTTGTTTTGAAAAAAGAGATTGTGTCTGGTTCACCACCTTCGGCAGTATTTGAAAAAAGACTGCCCACGTACGAACTGGGAAAGTACTTTTTATCAGTTGCATATAGCATTTGCACCTGTGAAAAGAGACACTATTTCTCGTTGGATGAAAGATGTGCTGTTTATGGCT
>JADBJO010003898.1:7500-12500 GCA_016801955.1 Conus betulinus | reverse complement strand
TTCCCCCGGTCCTTACATCACACCGAGCTTTGTGGTGTTGGCCATGTCTGAAGAAGGATGCAAAGAGCCAGACAGACCACTTGTCCCCTGACTTACACCACGCTCTTTCCTGCTGGTCGTAACTGGGAAGACAGACAGAGAAGTCAAGACGAATTTCTAATAACATGGCTCCCAAAGTCATCCTAAATCTTTGCTGCTATCCACGTGTGGCGTTGGCATGGACGGGCAGCGAACTGAAGCATCATGAACACGCCATGCTGGGGGTGGAAAGGGATTAGTGGAGCAGTGAGATGACATCCCATGGATGTTTCATGCTGTCTGATAGGATTATTCATACACAGGGACACGGCTGTACGAATGTGCAGAGCATGTGCGCACACATTGTTGTGGTTTATAGCGGTTAGTTAATCTGGGAATGTACATATAATTATGTTATTGCTTGGGAGATTATTAATGGCCCGATCTTGGGATTTTATATGTGGATAAAATTCTCGGAGCATAAGATGTTGGCTTGAGATACTAATAATTTTAAATTGAAATGCAAGGAATTGGTAATTTTCTTTTCAGTTTTGAACATCAACTAATTCTTGGAGTGAAATCATTTATTGGTTCCTAAAATATTTATTTCTACTGGTACGCTAGCGTTTGTTTTGTTTTGAAATTAGGAATGTCAAGATTTGTTGATTTTAGGAATGTCAGTTTGTTTTAATTGTATGAGTATATCCGTAATGACTTTAACATTATCTGTCTGGTATGTAAAATACACTGCATCATGTATGTGGAAAGACTTTTCAAGTTCTTGAAGATGTCTTAAGGGTTCATAACAATCATGCAACAATTAAGGTTTACACAACTTTTTTGTGAAATATGAAAAAGGAATACAGCTTAATCTCTCTCTCTCTCTCTCTCTCTCTCTCTCTCTCTCTCTCTGTGTGTGTGTGTGTGTGTGTGTGTGTGTGTGTGTGTGTGTGTGTGTGTGTGTGTGTGTTCCAGTTATACCAGGCTGCCATGATAACAACGGCAACTGTGTAGACTGGGCAAAGTCTAAACAATGTGAGGAGAACCCTGGCTACATGAACGTCCATTGTAAGGAGTCGTGTGGACTGTGCTCATAATATGACTCGGTGTTCCCCATTCAGGTATATATAGTGAAGAAATGTGTGTGTGTGTGTGTGTGTGTGTGTGTGTGTGTGTGTTTGAGTGTGTGTGTGTGTGTGTGTGTGTGTGTGTGTGTGTTAATGTGTGTGTTTGTGTGTGTGTGTGTTTCAGTGTGTGGTGTGTGTGTGTGTGTGTGTGTGTGTGTGTGTGTTTGTGTGTGTGTTTTAATGTGTGTGCGTGTGTGTGTGTGTTTCTTTGTGTGTGTGTGTGTGTGTGTGTGTGTGTGTGTGTGCGTGTGTGTGTGTGTGTGTGTGTGTGTGTGTGTGTGTGTGATATTACCGCTTTGATGCAATGTTTCATGACACGCGTTTTGTGTAATTTATCATTTTCATGGGTCTTTGGGGGTGGACTTTGCAGATTACTTTTGCTTCAAAAAAAGTAATAGTTTTCTTCATCCGTTTTTAAAGTGCAGCTAACACCATCAAATTCAAGAGCTTCAAAGCTGAACTATCCAACACAGAGTAATCATTTTGCTGTTTAATTTTTACCCTTGGTCGTAAGATATCCATTTCTAATAGTAATCTGTAGGGTTACGTCTGTGTCTCACGGAATTCGACAACAAATGGTGCTGAAAGAAGCGTGCAACACTATGTTTGCAGCACTTACCGTAGGTTTACATTGTGATTATTCATTTTCTAATTCTTCTATGTACATTAGTTTGCCAAAGCACTCTTCTTAAATTTGAAACAATGCATGGCGCTGGTTTCATCCACACGAAAACATAGAGCTTTGCAACTTCTCCATTTCGTAGCTTTTTTAGTTGTGGGCATTTCATATTTGACTTTGTCAAAAGAAACACCTTTGAAATACTTATTGACCTAAATGATTTGCGACCAATAAACAACATGAACTGAACTGAAATGGAATGCGTGTTTCTTTGGGAAAATCACATGTTGACTTAGCCCTGTGTAAAGATTGTGTGATGTACCACGTACAAAAATGGAACAATAGTGGTGAATTGAATACCTTTAGACTTCGAAACCTTGTTAAGAACAAAATTACGTAAAGTGTTTTTCACTATTTTCTGCAACTTGCCCTCAGCTTTACAGTGAATACGGACATTGAGTCAGTTTTTGCCTCCATTGAGAAACGTTGAGTGCTGAGTTATGTTTACTCTGCATGAGCACGAAGAATGAATCTTCTTTCCTTATTACAGATAATGAGCTTTTCTCTTTAATTTACAGACAGTTAAACGAGACTTATCCAGTACTGTGATACTGTTCGTAACATTTTATGAACTTGTAGATGGGACCACAATGCGCTTGAGGAACCATGCGAACAGACTAAATTGTTTCTCCTGTACACATTTCCATCGTGTTTTCCCACCTGTCAATGCATCCATTCACAGTACCTGCTTCGACACGGTATCTGAAATAGTCGGAAAAAAAATGTCCAGATAGGGGATTGGCGTTGGTGATGCTCCTTCAACGTCAGAAGCCGGGTGACCAGTTCCGCTCTGTATGGGTGACAGATGTTCGTCTCATTGATTTTTTAAAAGATGAAATTGCTATTTCATTGGACAAAAGGGACAAGCAAATTACAAGACAAAACGCACATCGCCTTTCGACCTCTTTAGTCTTCTTCAGGGAAGATAAACGACATTCAGGAAAATGAAAAACGAGAACGAAATAATCACTTTTATTATCATACTGGGCATAAAATGGACGTTGAATGAAAACGAGGCTGCTGGGAAGGAGACAATGCGAGTTAAAAATAGTAATGGCAATGATAATAATGATGTAATAATGAGAACAAGAATAAGAATACAAATATCTTCTTTGAATAACAAAGAGAAAATGACTACCATTTTTCAGTTAAAAAACGAAGATAGTCGTTGTGGAATTAATAGTGGTTATACACACAGAAGGGGAGAAAGGAGAGAGTTAAAAGATTGTCGAACAGCATGTTTGTAGCGGCAATAGTCTTAGTGGCGATGATGATGATGATCATGATGATGATGATGATAATGATAATCTTTTTGACTCACTGGGATCAGAGGTGGGTGAGCAATCAGCATCACTGCAGTCAAATATCATAGTCGGGTGGCACAATCATGGTACTCCGCACACAAGGTAGCAAGTACAAGGAGATACTTAAGGAACAGCACAGAGCGCGCGACACTGACGATTTGGCGACAAGGCGCCAACTGACGGGGTTTGACCCGACGAGTTATTCACGTGCACCCACAGACGACGGGGGGGATAAGGTGGTGGGGGGTGGGGGGGTGGGGGGTAGAGGAAATGCGTGACTACATTTTGTCATCCACACTAAAAAAAAAAAAAAAAAGGGGGGTGGGAATGGGGGGTGGGGTGGGGTGGGGAGGCAAAGTGCACTATAAAAAGCACACTAATATACAAACAGACATATATATATATATAATCGCTGTTTCCTTCAACTTAGAGACACCTGTCTAATGTGATGTTGTGCCCAATGTTGAGGTGCATTCATCGCCATATTCCCTTTCAGCATGATGAAAAAGGTGTGGACTGTGACGCCTCATCTTGAGGACAAAGCCAGGACACATGCTGGGGAAGGAGGCAGTGAAGAGGAAACCACTGCTCAGATTTCGTCACCATTCTGTCAAATGTCTCATTCTGTTTTTTTTTTTTTTTGATGTCAGAAGTTGAAAAAAAAAAAAAAAATAAAAATAATAAATTCTTGAAATTTCTTAGCCGTTTGGAGTGCGTATGCGCACGCGCGCGCGCGCGCGCGTGTGTATGTGTGTGTGAGCACGCGCGCTCGTGCGTGTATGTGTGTGTGTGTGTGTGTGTGTGTGTGTGTGTGTGTGTGTGTGCGCGCGCGCGCGCGCGCGCCATATCTATGTTTTTGTCTGCGTGAAGAAATCACATCTGTATATCGACCTGCCATTTAAATGCGAGAGAGAGAGAGAGAGAGAGAGAGAGAGAGAGAGAGAGAGAGAGAGAGTGTGTAGAAGAAATGCGTGACTGTATTTTGATACATGAGTTGTCGTCCGTTCCCGTTAGCTTAATGTATGACATGGGTTGTCGCCCGTTCCTGAACTACCGCGTTAGCTTGTTTATTCAAGAAGTCAGTCTCTGTCAATTAGCCTTCATTCAGGGTTGTTTAGTTACATCTAAGAACGTAGGGTGCTGTTTTTTCCCCCCTCCACAACCCCCTCCCCCACCCCCCACCTCTACCCCTTCTGCGTTCTTCTCACTACATATTCCCATTTGCTGCTTTTTGGACTTTTAGAGCTTACGCGGCCACGTATTACATATTACTTATCTAGCTTGAATTAAAAAAAATCTTTATGCACATTACGTGACATTCGAAAGTACCACAATATAGTTTTTCTATATGTGATAAAAGTTGCGCAACAGAAAACTCTCTGTGCTTGAACCGAATGCAGGCTGTTTCATGGACATGTTGCTTGCAACTGTAGAGGAAAAAGGAAGCATGCATTTTACTCTCACAACGATCTGTCTGCAGAAGAAACTGAACAAATGTTATTAGGGACTGAATAGTATCATTAAATGCCACTCACCGAAGTCACTTTCTTTAATCTCGTAAGGATGATGCCGTTTGTCCACGGCCTTGCGATAGTATGACCACCGCTTCTTGTCCTTACACCTCTGAAACAGGTATCATGGTCACATGCGGGCAAATGTTCGGATAGTTTTAGAGACGACATCATGTGGTTCAATAGAGACACTCGTTAGACATGCCTGCAAAAACACACCGTGAGAAAACATACGGGTTATACTCTTACACTCCTACTCACCACATCGTGAGATAACATCGGAGCAATCCTCTGAAACTGCTACATCCTCTTATACTCTACAGACCACAGTGTAAGATAATAGGTGCAATCCTTTCCACTA
>JADBJO010003897.1:194400-223189 GCA_016801955.1 Conus betulinus | reverse complement strand
TCTTTTTGACCAGTTAGGTTTTAGCTTTGCATATAAAAGTCCTAGCTGGTAAAGAAAGACATTCCTTTCATTTGGCTGCAGAGTACAAATACACATAATAAGCAAGCACTAACCTTGACCTTAACTCGTGTCTTCACATTATACTCACACAATTCAATACACACCATCTTAAGACTGAAACATATACGCCTGTGTCCTTTAGTAGAAATGCAAAGTAGAAATGCACACACTTCACTGTATGATTGTAAATGTACACTCCACAGTGCCTTAGATGTGGTTGCAAAGTATACAGATACACAGTTCTTTGGGTAATTGTAAAGTATACACACACATGTGTCCTCTCTTTGTATTGTAGTGACAAGACAATTTTCAAAATACTGCACTATCTTTGTAATATTTGAATCGGGAACAGTGGTGATGAAAAATCTGTTTGATTTAAATTGGTCGACATCACGGGAATGTATAAATAGGCAAGAGAGTTCAACGATCTCCTCTTCCAGCAGAAGCTTTAAAACAGTCGCTCTGAGCTACACAACATTCACAATAGCTGTCACAGCAAATGTCTTCCTGGCACAGACCTCGCTGGCACCGTCAGTAGTGTCCTAACAGACACAGTTCACACACTTGGCAGCAGCGAGCCCAAGTCACAGTCTATAGCACCAACCAGGGTACTCTCACGGCAAGCAGAGCTGCTACAAGGACACAGTTCCAAGCGGTGTCCCACAGGGCACACCCACACAGAGAAAAACCCTCAAACGCGCTCCGGTAGGGTATACAACCTTACATCGGATTACTGACCTCTCGGTCAGCCTCTCTACGCCAGCATGACAGAGAATCCTGAGGCCCTTAACAATACAAATAACACTACGGACCTGGCGGGCCTCTCCACGCCAGCATGACGGAGAATCCTGAGGCCCTTAACAATACAAATAACACTACGGACCTGGCGGTCAAACCTCTCCACGCCAGCAGACGGAGAAAATCCTGAAGCCCTTAACATACAACATAACACTACGGACCTGGCGGACAACCTCTCCTGTCAGCAAGATGGAGACAGCGGCTGGGGTACCCCACGCCTGATGGCAACCAGTTCTTGCCAAGCCGGGCTCAGAGGAGGCCCCGACACCTGGGAAACTGATTACCACCAAACCAATTTAGGAGTCTCTCATCGGCACCGTGGGGATGTTTTTTAGGTCAGCAAATCTACAGAGACTAAGGAAATCCTCGCTCACATGTCTGACAACAAAACGAGGGGGGAGGAGCTGTCAATCAATCGTCCATCGCCCGCACACCGATCCCGGATGAACAGGTAAAGTTGCGCCCTCTCAAAACTGTCCCCAGATACAATTTGGGATCAGACAAATTGGTCCATCACACTATTCCCTCTCCTCATTTTTTCTTTCCAATCACTAAGCATACAAAACAACTATTTTCTTTAAAAAAAAAAAAAAAAAAAGTTCAGACAGCCATGTATACGCTCAATCATTCAAGAGAAAAGAGCCCTAAAAATGCTTTAGAAGCAACCCAAGTAAAGACAGAAACGGAAATAATTGGGAGAGATATCAAAGATAATGAAACCAAAGCCCAGAAAGGAAAAAGAACTACTAGGCCATCATATCTCCAGAAACTATACAGAAAGAGATATACTCCTCTATGCTGGCGACGGGAAAGAAATCAAACACAAACAGTTATACAACAAACAATGCAACGAAGCTCAAATACTCAAAGCAAGTCTGTAAACGTGGCCTATCCTTAAGAACTGTGGTAAACTACAGGGGCATAACAGCAAATCCTATTACAGAGACAATTTTGATTTAATGCCAAAGAAAATTTAAGCTGCGTGGTTACCAGATGCTACGGATGGTGTGGCGGTTGTGGCAGCATATTAACAGATCTAACCTTTTCATTCATAAAAATCTTGTCATCATTCGCATGACGATCTTTCAACTTATGCATTCGACTGCTATCAAAATCTTTTTTTTTTTTTTTTTTAAAGATAAAGAATTGTAATATCTGCATTTCGCTAGTCATTGTTCGATTTTGAAACTTGTGATGATGGAATTCCTTCAAATTTAAAAGACTCGCAGGATTTTATTATATAGATATTATATATATATATATATATATATAGATATATATATATATATATATATATATAATAAAATCTTGCTGCCATGAACACCACCAATCATAATTCATAGCAGCGCGCAAGCGCAGTGGAGCAATTTTTTTCTAACGGTTCTCGCTGCCTGGGACTTGCCGTCAAGAGTCACGTTCTAATGGTCAAGCAGGGTGACCAAGGATTTCAGCTACCTCAAGATCTTAGCAAGTCATCACTGGACCAATACTGAGTGGAAGTGCTGCATTGAAGAGTTGAGGGTCGGAACACATGGCGAGGATGTGTGTACGTCATCTGAAGAGGTCGAACCGGCCCGGTCAACTAATCAGCGCTAATGTAGTTTTGATATGGGGTAAGCTGCACATTTTTTTTTCCTTTCAAATCTGTTTGAATAAATAAATGCTTGAAAAATAATCGTATTTTCTTTGTCCGCGATCACTACAAAATTCTGAAACAAAATATTTGACTTAAGCTGACATTTACAAATTTAGATCTGATGGCCAGCATATTATTGATAGTGGAGCAGTCATTTTCATCTCGCACACACACCATACTCACCCTGTGTCGTGATGTTTTAATCATGGCATTCTTTTATCTCAGCACATCGTCGCCGTAACGTTGATTTATTTGCATGCTGATATGTGGAATTGTTGGCGAAAGATGTCTGAATGCTGAACTGATATGACGCAATGTTGAAGCTATTATTATTATTATGAGACTATATGAAATGAAAATGACGTGCATTTCTTAAAAGAAAAGGAAAAGGAATGTTTTAAATTGCAAATGTGAAAATGCAGTAATGTCGATGCAGAATTATCTTATCTTGTGTTGATTTTTTTTTTTTTTAATTCATGAAGCCTATGCATTTAAGGACATGTTAAAAAGAATATTGGTATAAAGTAAATTTTTCACATAATAAGAAATGGAAATTGTAGCGCAAGATAGTGTAATTGTCAAAGTGTGGTTGGAGTGTGATCGGTGTCCAGGGAATTGTTATGTAGATCGAGGACTTAGACAATTCGTCCTTTGCAGATTTTCTGTTTTCTGTTTGTTTCTTTTCTTCGTGTCGTCATTCATCCGTCTACAATCATCAATCCCAAGTCCACATCAATAGCAGAGACGAGACCCAATCTGGAATGCTGGAGGAGACGGTGTGACACAGAAGATCCCTCCATGGAACATCATCAAGAGCCAAGCTAAGACCCCTTTATTTCTTGGACAAACACCACATCGCATGCACTCCATAGCGCCACACTTTAGATTTTTTTTTTTTTTTTTTTTACTTTTGTGACATAATAGCAAGTGGGGCAAACAAAAGTGGGACATTGGAGGAACTTCCCGACGCAGGTCTTTTTATTATTATTATTTTTTTTTTTTTTTATTTACCATCATCTTCACCACCACTCATCATTTTGTTTTACTTTTAATAAATTTTAATTATTGTTGAACTTTAAATCACCTCTATGTTTTACATCGAAAGGAGAAGGGAGGGAAGTGTTTGTATTGTTACTATCTTCTAGTCTATTGAACTTGTCACCAACCGTCACAGCGGTATGTGTGTGTATTAATGTCTGACTCTCACTTTCAAACGTTTGGCGGCGTGCATTGATTTTGTACCTGCTGGTTTATATTGATGGGGGTCGGAATAGCTCAGTTGGTAGAGCGCCAGACTCGTAATCTTGGTGATCCTGGGGTTGTGGGTTCGAATCTCCGCCGGGTCGTTTCGGTACAGGGGGATTTTTCCCTCGGAGTCAACATGGGTTTCTAACTCCATTTCCCATACAGTCCTTCGAATGAGACTATAAACCGAGGTTCCGTGAGTGAATGCACGCATAACATTTTTTGCACACACGTAAAATCCCATCACCAACTTTGGGAAGAGAAGGTCAGTTTGGCCGTTGGTATGGATGACATGTTACACATAGCATGAACCCTACATGAGAAATGGAAAGAATGAAGGAAGTAAGAAAATTGAGTGAACGATATTGAGTGGATGACACGGGAAACGACTGAATGAAGCGTCAGCTGGCAGCTCTTAGTCGCCATTACCCAGGTAGGTAGCCTGTTGTGTGAACGAGTGTGGTGGTAAAGCGCGTAGAGCTTGGTTTCTAGCCGAGAATAGGCGCTATGTAAGTATTCATTATAATAATTGATGCGTTTGTAATATCCTGATGGTTCAGGCAGCATGTAAAAGAAAAGAAACTTAGTTTGTGTGTGCCTGGCCGTCCATGTTCGGGTGGTGTGGGTGTGTGCAGGAAATAATCGATACGCACATCCAAAGGTTTGAAAGTGACAGTCAGACATTAATAAACGCACCGCCACACCATCCGTAACACTGACACATCTTTGAAACATTAAAAAAAAAAAATCTTATGAGCAAATGACTACTGGGGCGATGTATTACAGAGAGAGAGAGAGAGAGAGAGAGAGAGAGAGAGAGAGAGAGAGAGAGAGAGAGAGAGAGAGAAGAATATGACGAACTACGCTGCCAACATGGACGAATTACTTTTTCAATCTGGTATGGTATGTTTTAAAATGTAAAAGTCATCATTATATATATATATATATGTATATATATATATATATATATATATATATATATATATATATATATATATATATATTGTTATCACCAGTGGCATCGTGGTCATTCTGATTTCATCTTACAACTTCTGTTTTGTTTTTGAGAAGAAGAAGAAGCAGCAGCAATACAAATGATAGAACTAGCAGCATCAGCAGCAGTAGTAGTAGTAATAGTAGTAGTTGTAATTGTTGTTGCTGTTGTTGTTGTGTCGTTGTATTTGATGTAAGTGTAGAAATCTTTGAGAAAGAATACGAAAAGTGGTTGTGTATATGTTTTCTTCTAGTGCATACGTTTCAACCAAGTTTGTGATGGAGTAAGAGACTGCACCAAATACGTAGACGAGAAAAACTGTGAGAGTAAAAGGATTGGATCGAAGTTATTCAAACAATGCCCCCAGCTCTAGTGCATTTTGACAGGCCAGGAAGTTTCACCGTGATTCCTCTCCCTAGCAACACCACTCAGTGTCCTGAAACACACTTCATGTGTCCTGTCAAGGGCTACTGTTTACCTGTCTACACTCGGTGCAATGGCATAGCAGACTGTCCAGGTCATGAGGATGAAGATCACTGTGATGCGTATACATGTCCAGGGTTTTACCGGTGTCTTCTACTTGACAGAACAATTTGTATGCACGTGAACCACCTCTGTGACGGTGTGCCCAACTGCCCGCATTCCGATGATGAGCTCATGTGCAAAGAAATGGAATCTTGTCCTGACAAGTGTGTGTGTTATGGAAATCATTTCTATCAGACTGAACCCTCTGAACATCTCCGATATCTGGAAGCCAGAGGGACCATGTTGACCCTAGATAAAATCCTGGATAAAACCATGCTGATCTACCTGGGTATTGGTGCATGTGGGTTGACAGAATTAACTTATATGATAGTACCTAATCTTCACATACTTGACCTCAGTGATACCAGCTGCATGATGTCAGATTCAGATACCTCCTACAGCTTAAACATCTCAAGGAACTAGTTCTTGCTGGTAACCCTCTGTCCTCTAGCATTTCTAATTTCAACAGAATATACAGATTAACATCAATAGTGTTACTGAATCTCTCCCGAGTTCTGAATCAGAGTTTAAACCTACACATGTGGTCGGAAATCATGCCTCAAATTCAAATTTTAGATTTGTCCCACAGTGGACTGGACTCATTGACAGGAAAACATTGTGTTCAGGTCACTGAAAGTTTCTCAATCTGCGTGGTTGTCCCACCTCTGATTTTTAGTCCTGACGTCATGAAAGAAATGGAAGATTTGCAGCAAGTCTTTAGTGACAACTACAGGCTGTGTTGTCCACTTGTGTTGCCAGTTACCTTCACAGGAAAATGTGTAGCGCCTGTGGATGAAATGTCCTCATGCGGTCATCTGTTAACGACAGACATTTACAAAATAATCATTCTGGTCTTTGCTGGTCTTGCTCTACCTGGAAATCTTGCAAGTGTTGTGTATCGCATGCAGACGTTTATTAGGAAGAAAAAGCAAAACTGGTTACGTGGTATTTGTCATTCACCTGTCTGTGTCAGATTTACTGATGGGGGTCTATCTGTTGGTGATTGCAGTAGCTGACCATATATATGCAGGCCGATACCTATGGATGGAGAAGGCGTGGAAACACAGTGCAGTGTGCAGCTCTGCAGGGTTTCTTTCCTTTGTTTCCTGTGAGGTGTCGTCATTCCTCATCTTTCTCATCACTGTGGATCGTTTTCTAGTCATCCGCTTTCCTTTCAGCCATGTTCGTTTCGGAATAACGTCAGCTCACGTGGCCTGCACTGTCAGCTGGGGACTAGGGGTGATCCTGGCCTCAATACCTTTACTCCCTGTGACGTCCACTGGGCCTTCTACAGCCAGACAGGAATCTGCATCCCTCTGCCCGTCACCAGAGCTGACTTTCCCGGTCGTCTTTACTCTTTCAGTGTCATGATTGTAGTAACCTAATCATGTTCCTCTTGATTGCATTTGGTCAGGCACTTATCTACTGGTCATTCAGATCCAACACAATTTCAGACGATGGGTTGACGGGTAAAGCCACCACAGGTGCTAAAGACAGAACCAGATCCAAATCCAACGAGATAACCATTGCTCGTCGTCTCCTGGTCATTGCCATGTCAGACTTTCTGTGCTGGTTCCCCATTGGTGTCTGTGGACTCCTGGCCAAGCTGGATGTCGCTATACCAGTGGAGATCAATGTAGCACTGGGGATTATTGTTCTTCCCTTAAACTCGGCGCTAAACCCGTTTTCTTTATACCTACCTCATCCTTCGACAGAAACGCCACAGAATCAAAGAAACCAATCTTCAGAAACTCATTACAGCTCATGTGAAACAGGCCTTAGCTACTTTACATCGATGAGAGAATTTGACATTGTAAAGAACAATTGGTACAGATGAAGGAAGTCTGGAATGTAATAAGTATGGAAGACTTGCACGTTGAAATGCCACGTTCAATCACAAAAATGATGCCCCCCCATTTTGTTCACTTCATTTCACCATGCTGTTCCGGTTTATGTCTACATGGACATCTTGGTTTGCATTACAATAAAGAATCTTGTGTTGCATAACGTAAAGAATCTTGCTTTGCTTTACATTACATAAAAAGCAGGAACAATAATATAGCACATCTCTCTCTTTGTGTCTTTGTCTCTTACACACACACACACGCGCGCGCGCGCGCGCGCGCGCGCACACACACACACACACACACACACACACACACACACACACACACACACACACCACACACACATTCATTCATGCGGACGCCTAGCACACACACACACACACACACACACACACACACACACACACACACACACACACACACATACTCACACACAAAAGCAAATCATGTAAATTAACACACAAACAGACACTGTTTCGGCACACACTCCTAAGTACACACCTACAGCCACACACGCACGTACCCCCCCCCCCCCCCCCCCCCTTGCGCCCCCCTTTATTACCTCCTTCCCTATACACACATACGTTCACACCCCCAAACTGAATTTGTCTGATTTTCAAATGCATTTTGAAAAAAGTTATAATTTACAGAAAGAATAATATTCAGACAAGGTATTTTCCTCTCAACATTTTGAAAATGGGAATGTCTGGAAATCGGCTCGTTAAATATTCATTTTTTAAAAAAAAAATGAACTATTTAAACTGTTAAGATCAACATTATTTTTCTGTTCTTAAGCTTTCAACTGTACAAAATATGCTGGGCTATGTGCGAAAATAAATATGATACATGATGGAAAGAGTGGGCACACACACACACACACACACACACACACACACACACACACACGACATTTTAAGTATGTGACAGTTTTTAACCCATGACCAGTTGGGTATACACACACACACCACACACACACACACACACAAACAACAAACACACACACACACACACACACACACACACACACAGATTTTCATAGTTCTTCTTGTTGTCATACCCTGGCTAAAAGGCTCCAGGCATCATCCGAACAGCCAAAGTAGTTGAACGCTATGGTACAAATGCATCAGCTGGGGATGAGACATCACGTGTGTGACCGTTTTTTCATTACCCCGCCACGTAGGCACCCACACTCTACACTCATATTAGTTTCCATAGTAACAGGATTTAAACTCGAAAAATTGTTGGGTGACAAAGCTGAAGGAACACTTGTCAAGTGACTTGAGCTGTTGTTCGAGATACTGTAGGCTTTTTCAAAACAGTGTGTTGGAGAGTGTGAAATGGCTTTATCCATTATTGGGGAGTGTGGAATGGCTTTATCCACTATTGGAGAGTGTGGATTGGCTTTATCCACTATTGGAGAGTGTGGAATGGCTGTATCCACTACTAGAGAGTGTGGAATGGCTGTATCCACTACTGGAGAGTGTGGAATGGCTTTATCCACTATTGGAGAGTGTGGAATGGCTGTATCCATTATTGGAGAGTGTGGAATGGCTGTATCCATTATTGGAGAGTGTTGAATGACTTTATCCATTATTGGAGAGTGTGGAATGGCTGTATCCATTATTGGAGAGTGTGAATGGCTGTATCCACTATTGGAGAGTGTGGAATGGCTGTATCCATTATTGGAGAGTGTGGAATGGCTGTATTCATTATTGGAGAGTGTGGGAATGGCTGTATCCATTATTGGAGAGTGTGGAATGGCTGTATCTATTATTGGAGAGTGTGGAATGGCTTTATCCACTATTGGAGAGTGTGGATGGCTGTATCCACTATTGGAGAGTGTGGTATGGCTGTATCCACTACTGGAGAGTGTGGAATGGCTGTATCCACTATTGGAGAGTGTGGAATGGCTTATCCATTATTGGAGAGTGTGGAATGGCTTTATCCACTACTGGAGAGTGTGGAATGGCTGTATCCACTACTGGAGAGTGTTGAATGGCTTTATCCACTGACAGCAGTCAGCAGGTTGATGGAAGAGAGCCATCAACGGCAAGGAAAACAAGAGCAGCCAGCTTACCGGTTCAGTCTGCTCTTAACTAGACGACCTTTTGGATCGGAAAGCTAGTTCGCCAAGTTCGTGACGTCAGCGATCTTGTTCGGTTGCTAATTGCTTGGTCTTTTGGTTAACAATTTAGACTGGTGATGTTCGCGAACATCGATGATTTTAAGTTTGCAGTAAAACAACCAACCAACCAAACAAAAAAAACATTCTGTATGTTTTGCAAACTGTGTTAGTTCCTGCAAAGAGGTAAGCAGTGAACGCTCTTCGATGGCGGAATTCAAATGTTGTGTGTACTCTCCTCTCCAGCGACTGAAATCATTTATTTTTGTTGTTGATTGACCTGGACTTTTGTTCTCGATTTGTAAGTCATTCTCATTCTGCACAGCCAGTATAGTCCAGTTCGCTATATTGCAGAAATAAAACAAGTTAAATTCTGTGCAAATGGATTGCTGAGGTTGACTTCACAGCCAATTTAAAACAATTCTGAGATCAGATGAGCTAATAATATATTTCAGTTCAGCACCAGCGAGGCGATTGTGTTCCCTCCTTTGGAAAAATTTCCTTCAAACTTCAATGAAGAATCAGTTCACAGTTTATCGTCATTCTGCCCACTAGATCGTGAATCGTAGGCTTCAGTGAAGAGAGTAACATTGGTATGTCGTCAGTTGGCGGTCTGCATACATGAAACCAGGGTTCTTGTAATGAGTTCAGAGAGCAGCAACAGTACGCAGAAAGTTGGCGTTCTACATGCTTGTGCAGTCTTTTGAGCATTAGTGTGACTGCCTGACTACATGGTTACGCCAGAACCTCGGTACATATCTAAGGAGTTGTTACAGTAAACATGACTGTCTTATTGGTGTAAAGAGATTGACAGTTCGGCTTGAAATAAAAGTCAATAAACTTTACATATCTACCTGACTGTCCATCCGGAGATGGACTTCACATATTAGAGCGACGGTTCCACATGATGACGTGAACCTCTCTAAATCATAGCTAAAAAATTCACTCAGTGAAGGAAGGACATTGTGTCAAGAACTGAGCGGATGATGTTCTGAGAGGTTTTCGTTTCAGAAGCGGGTCCTCAACAGATGACCGGGGAGAAGTGAAGGGATGTTCTGTAGTGTGATCAGCTGCTTGATGTACAGGGATGATGGCAGGTAGTCAGGGTGTTGTCTGGCTGTGAATTGTTCAGAGGAAAATGACGTTTGGTCACCAAGCTCAACAACAGATGATGATTGACAGGAAGATTGTTGTTGCTTTCAATGTTGAACAGTTGTTGACGACATGAAGGAGGAGGAGGGGGAAGTAGGGGAGCTGACTGTCAGATGTCAGGCTGGCCACCAGCTGACTCTTGACGAGTGAATGACAACTCGTGCTGTATTTATGAGATGATGACTGTAGATGATTCAGAGGTCACCACATTGACCAGATGATGACTGTAGATGATTCAGAGGTCACCACATTGACCAGATGATGACTGTAGATGATTTAGAGGTCACCTCAATGACCAGATGTTGACAGTAGATGATTCAGACGTCACTGCATTTGACCAGATGGTGACTGGTGATGGTTCAGAGGTCACCACATTGACCACATGATGACTGTAGATGATTCAGAGGTCACCACATTGACCAGATGATGGCTGTTGACTCAGAGGTCACCGCATTGACCAGACGATGACTGTTGATGATTCAGAGGTGGTTGGTCACTGTCATGACCAGATGACGACTGTAGATGGATCAAACGCAGTTGGTCGCCATGTTTTCCAGATTATGGCTGTTTACAAGTCACGTCACCTTGTTGCCGTGTTGACCAGGTGATGGTCATTTACGGCACTGGTTGCCATGGTGACCAGATGTTGACTGTTTACAAGTCAGTGACACCTTGCTGCCATGTTGACCAGTCAATGTCTGTTCACATGTCTGTTCACATGTCAGTGTCACCTTGTTGCCATGTTCACCAGTTAAACATCTGTTCACATGTCAGTGTTACCTTGTTATCGTGTTGACCAGTTAATGTCTGTTCACAAGTCAGTGTCACCTTGTTGTCATGTTGACCAGTTAATGTCTGTTCACATGTCAGTGTCACCTTGTTGTCATGTTCACCAGTTAATGTCTGTTCACATGTCTGTTCACATGTCAGTGTCACCTTGTTGTCATGTTCACCAGTTAATGTCTGTTCACATGTCAGTGTCATCTTGTGTTGTCATGTTCACCAGTTAATGTCTGTTCACATGTCTGTGTCACCTTGTTGTCATGTTGACCAGTTAACGTCTGTTCACATGTCAGTGTCACCTTGTTGTCCATGTTCACCAGTTAATGTCTGTTCACATGTCAGTGTCATCTTGTTGTCATGTTGACCAGTTAATGTCTGTTCACATGTCTGTTCACATGTCAGTGTCACCTTGTTGTCATGTTCACCAGTTAATGTCTGTTCACAAGTCAGTGTCATCTTGTTGTCATGTTGACCAGTTAATGTCTGTTCACATGTCAGTGTCACCTTGTCGCCATGTTGACCAGGTGATGGTCATTTACAGGTCTAATGTAGGTGGGTCGCCATATTGACCAGATTATGTATTCAAGTCGGTGTCACCCAGTGGCCATGTTGATCAGACGTTGATTGTTCATGGGTCTGATCCAGCTGGTCGCCATGCTAACCAGAGGTTGGCTGCTGTTTACAAGTCAGTGTCACTTGGCTGCTACGTTGACCAGACGTTGGTGGTCAGGGCCATTGGCACCTTTCCTCCATGTATATTAGCCGTTGACAGTTTACACACAAGCTGATGACTATTTACAAACAGACTGATGACTGTTTACAAACAGGCTGTTGACTATTTACAAACAAGCTGATGTCTATTTATAAACGAGCTGATGACTATTTACAAACAGGCTAACGACTGTTTACAAACAGACTGTTGGCTATTTACAAAACAAGCTTATGACTACTTACAAACAGGCTGATGACTGTTTACAAACAAGCTGATGACTATTTACAAACAGGCCAATGCCATTTACAAATCTATGGTACCTGGACACCATGCTGATCAGCAGTTGGCTGCAAAGGATGTAATAGCAGTTCATTACAAGACTGCTTAGAAGATGATCGACAAGGTGGCCTACCCTTAAGACCCCCATGTTGATATTAACATGGATTGAGCAGGTTTTGTCCACACATAAGAATACATTGGCCCATGTAAACTTTAAAACAGGGGTCTGAAAAGCCACCACTACACTACACTTTATATGGTTCTCTTCATCATACCTATTCAGTTTCATCTCAATCTTCTTGGGTCTTGGAATTTCTTGAAATAAAGAGTGAGAGTTATATTTCACTTCATTTGCTACACTAACGAGTAGGCTTGCCATACATCATTGAACAGCAGCCGAAGTCTCCTTTGCAGTTCAAACGAAGTCTGCAGCCAAAATCCCCTTTGCAGTTCAAGCAAACTCTTTCTCATGTGTGTGTGTGTTTTTTTTTCCAAACCTGCTGCATCGATACACCTTGGTGGAACAATATCGATACACCTTGGTGGAACAACATCGATACACCTTGGTGGAACAATATCAATCAATACACCTTGGTGGTACAACATCGATACACTTTGGTGGAACAATGTCGATACACCATGGTGGAACAATATCGATACACATTGGTGGAACAATATCGACACACCTTGGTGGAACAACATTGATACACCTTGGTGGAACAATATCGATACACCTTGGTGGTACCACATCGATACACATTGGTGGAACAACAATATCGATACACTATGGTGGAACAAACATCGATACACATTGGTGGAACAATATCGACACACCTTGGTGGAACAACATTGATACACCTTGGTGGAACAATATCGATACACCTTGGTGGAACAAGATTTCTTGGTTTGATGCAGCAGTTGACAAAATATGAAATCTCCTCACAGAAGCTCAGTGCAGATACATATTTAAGTTAACAAAGTCAATGCTCATTCTGACTGGACTTAATTCAGTATCACACGCAACAGCAACCATACGCCTGTTTTTAGTGAAAGGTTTGTTAATTTTGTTTACAAAAGAGTTCAGGCAGCCCCCGTAAGTGACTTTATTGTTTCGTATTCACTGCGTTTTTTCTTCATTAAATCTGCATTGCAAGCCTTTTTTTCTTCTCAAAACGAACAACCTGTATTAAAAGAGTGAGATCGATTTTCAACCCATTATTCCATTATTGTTAACGTCAGGAGTGGGACCTTAAGTCAAATATAGACAACCCCGCCCATGAAACCCTCACTGGTAAAACATTAGGTGACCACATCCATGCATCTTTACCATAAAACGTCAGTGAGAAATATACATAATGTATCACAGCATCAATAAGGCCCAAGAGGTGCAAACACCTGCAGTGCTGGTCAGGTAATGCGAGCAACTATTGAGTGGATGAAACTCGACTGTGCTGTCCCTGTCTTCCCAGCCGAGCCTGTGGCAAACTAAACTCTGGGTAGGAGCCATTTGGGCAGAAACCTTTTTCTTACTGACCTCATACCCCCCCCCCCCCCTCCCCACCTAATAACTGTTAAAATTATGCTGATTCAAAGACGCCTCTAGAGTTCTGGCTACACGCACTGACTTTTGTTGGTGGCAGGTGTGTGCTCTATTTGACACCACAGAGTAAAACATAATACTCGGCCACAGTGGATCGCTGATGAATTAACAAAAACTGTCTTCTTCTTATGTGACAATCTCTGTAAATTATGACAAATAAGAGAGATTTAAATCGCAAATGAAAAAGGTCAGTTTAACTAGACGAGCAGCAAAAAGAAATAGTTTGAACTTGTATCCCATGAACATAATCAAAACTTGAAGACCACAGCGAAAGTCATAAATGTACTTGGAATAAAACTATTCAGTATAAGAAATGGAATATAGTTTATTTAACAAAACGAGAACACAACACACACTTTGCAACAATACCAGATCGTTTTGTCAATGAAAATAATACTCAATCAAATGAACTAACAAGATTAAACCTTTTTATTTGCAATTCTAAGGACATTTGCTCATCTGCATCGTCTCCACCTATGGCACATCTGACAATGATGCTGACTTCTCTTTACGCCATCAAAAGCAACAGGAAGTCACGGACTCGATTGGATTCATGGTAAGATTATATAAAACTATTGATGGTTTAGATTATAAAACTATAAAACTGATAGTTTCATTACATGTGAAGCCCTATCTCCGATCTATAAGTTACGGTTTGATAAATGCCACTTCCGCTCGAAGTTCAAAGCTACAAAACCAAGGCCTGTCTTTAAATTCAGAGATGATTCAGATCCACTGGACCGCAAACATATCTCTTTTGTCATTTTATCGAATACATGAACAGGCCAGCGGTCGCATTGTTGACTCCCTCTGATCTTCTGCATAACATCCAGCGGGGTTTGAGTTAAAAAGAGTTTTATTCTTGACATTTAGTGCTCACCAATGTAGTGGATCAAGAGCTAATTAACAGTGATGAAATTTGGTATTAAGGAGCACTAGTTGTTCATTTTACAAAGACTTACTGTGCAGCTGGACACAATCTGTTAGGCAAAAAGGAATCATACATGGCATAACAGGAAAAAACTACCCAACTGATCCCATTGTTTCGAGAGAGTAGTCAGCAAGATAATTAACTCCAGCTCTCCAGATACGTTTTCCATCTGGCATGGTGTACCCCCAGGCTTTATATCAGATCCACTGCTTTTCTTAGTTCTATCAATGACTTCCATCTCTGTCTTGAGGATTTTTGTAAACTCTCTTGTGAATACTGCCTTTACTTTTCTTGTCATGAAAGTTCATTTTGGGTACAGCCAAGTAGAATAGCTCAAGTTAGATAGAGATGGTGTATACTGACTTTATCTTTCTTAGCGGTTGAAGGACGATAAATATTTTGTAGTGATATTTCTATTTGATTATGATGAAATTGTTATTCGCTTGTTACGTGGAGTGTAAACATGAGATTTTCAGCTTGAGGAGGAGGATATTTGTCACGGAACAAGCTCATAGATAAATAGAACGAAAAATATTTTGTGACGTCTTTAACAAAGACGTAAGTTTCGTTCATTGTTACGTCCCTTGTATCCATGGTTTATTGGCGGATATCTCCAAGTAAAGTCACATGTTACCGTTGACCAATGAACTGCCTTTGTCGTTGACAACTAAACTAAACGTTCAACGTCATCGAGCAACACTGATCTTCGGCGAGATCGGGAACAACGGGCAGCAGGCACTGAAAGGTGGCAGCAAGAAGATCAAACTCTGCAGCGATCCAGCGTTTGAAGCGGATTAGCGGAAGATCTCAAACTGATGAAGGCTACAGCACGCTAGCCGTGGAGAAATGGTTCAGTAATCTGGCGAAGAGCAAGAGACGGCCGCAGACCAAGGGGAGCTGGGCCATTCATGCGATCCACCACAGAAAGGACTGGAGGCTGGACGTACCATTGCTGGGGTTGGTGTGGGCCAGAGCGGCAGCACCAGCCAGAATTCCACAACCATTTCGAGAAGACTGTCTGAGTTTTTTTTTTGTTTTTTTTTTTTTTATTTCATTTGTTTTTTTTGTCTTCAACTTCTATCAACCCTTGCTCATTATCACGTAACCTCAACCACGTCCTGCAAATCGTGAAGGAGGGGGCTGGGCATCAGATCCGTAATCTACAACGACCACGCGAACAACGACGAAGAGAACAAGAGCTAAGTCTACATCATCGTCATTCGTGAAGCATCTACACCCCTCGCCCCTCTAGTCCTTGTTTTTCTTCCCATTGGAACTCTATGATTGTTTGTTTTGAGCGTCGTTCTGTCATGCACATCGTTGTCACACATCATCATACCACCCCGTGTTGATTTCTTCCTTTAAACTATATTTCTTTGAAGATTCTGATTCGTGTGTCGTGACGTGTGGCAAGAATTGAGTAATACAATTCCACCTTGCTGCAACAAACAACAAAGGCGTGACACCGTTCCACCTACCCCCCTCCCCATCCATCCTGTTTTCCCACACCCATGGCACCCAAAGAACTGCACGTTAGCAGCATGTTCTACTTGTAAGGGAGGTGTACGTTAGCAGCATGTTTTACTTGTAAGGGGGGTGCAGGTTAGCTGCATGTTTTACTTGTACGGGAGGTGTACGTTAGCAGCATGTTTTACTTGTACAGGAGGTGTACGTTAGCAGCATGTTTTACTTGTACGGGAGGTGTACGTTAGCAGCATGTTTTACTTGTACGGGAGGTGTACGTTAGCAGCATGTTTTACTAGTACGGGAGGTGTACTTTGCAGCATGTTTTACTTGTACGGGAGGTGTACGTTAGCAGCATGTTTTACTTGTACGGGAGGTGTACGTTAGCAGCATGTTTTACTTGTACAGGAGGTGTACGTTAGCAGCATGTTTTACTTGTACGGGAGGTGCACGTAAGCAGCATGTTTTACTTGTATGGGAGGTATACGTTAGAAGCATGTTTTGCTTGTACGGGAGGTGCAGGTTAGCAGCATGTTTTACTTGTACGGGAGGTGCACGTTAGCAGCATGTTTTACTTGTACGGGAGGTGCAGGTTAGCAGCATGTTTTACTTGTACGGGAGGTGCACGTTAGCAGCATGTTTTACTTGTACGGGAGGTGCAGGTTAGCAGCATGTTTTACTTGTACGGGAAGGGCACGTCTGCAGCATGTTTTACTTGTACGGGAAGGGCACGTTAGCAGCATGTTTTACTTGTACGGGAGGTGCACGTCTGCAGCATTTGTTACATGTACGGGAGGTGTACAATTGCAGCATTTGTTACATGTACGGGAGGTGTACAATTGCAGCATTTGTTATGTGATGGGAGGTGTACGTTTTGCAGCATTTGTTACATGTACGGCAGGTGTACATTTGCAGCATTTGTTACATGTACGGCAGGTGTACATTTGCAGCATTTGTTACATGCATGGCATGTGTACGTTTGCAGCATTTGTTACATTTCGGGGGGGGGGGGGGGGGGGGGGGGGGGGGTACGTTCGCAAGTCTTTTACTTTTACAGCAAACAGCTCGTTATACATGGGTAGGGCAGGTCAGTCTAACCCTCAAGAGCCGTGTACTCGAGTGGTCTCAGCTTGGGAGATGTTTATTGATTTGAGGAGAGAGAGAGAGAGAGAGAGAGAGAGAGAGAGAGAGAGAGAGAGAGAGAGTTTGACACTTTGATATTTTATTGTCATTACCAAAGAGGTCTTTTGACAAGGGGGGAAAGCTAACAGAACAATAACATTTCCCTCTTCCTTTCCTCCAAACAAACAGTACACTTTCATTCCTAGTGTGTATCAAATCCAAGGTTAACAAAAACAAATAAATTCGTAACATTTCGTTATGTCCTCACGCACAGAAGTAATGCAGTAAGGTTAAAAAAAAAAAAAATTAAGACTGACTCGACCACCCACTCAATCAAATGATGACATTGTATTTTACTGATCTCTTCCACGTGCGATAAATGATAATATTCATTCAGATATCTCTTATAATTTACTATCTTAAATTTCACTGTCCCCCATCTGTCTAATTGTCAATGCTTCCGCAATGAATTTCGCAACTGATCTAATTACAAGGCCATCATCTGATGATAACACGACAGCGACATTTTGTCTTTTCGCATCTAACTGGAAAAATTAACAATTTGTCCACACTTCATTATTCGAACAGAACCTTGTGTTATGTTTCTTGTCGAGGTAGTTTAAGAAGCGCTGTGTATGATAATGCGTGCATGTCTTCTGTTATGTGAAAAAGGGCCCTGATAAGCAGCCCATAACACATCAGTTCATACTGCTCAGACTATCAACGGTCATTGCTCATTTCCATCCGTTCGTGTATGATGACGACCTCAGTGGCATTCCGGTCAGATGCAGTATGCTTACTTGTTCAGAAAGTGTCCCTAATCCTTCAAACGAGCAAATGTCATTTTTTGTGCTGCATTGGTGATGGTCGAGCACCACAAACGTAAGACTGTTCTATGAGATCATAGGCCTATGCGCCTACAACTCCCCCCACCCTTCCGCTTCCCTTGGTGCTCCATGATGCAACATTTCCAGCTCAGACTGATATTCAAAGAACACTCTTGCTTTCCAGCTGTGTATGTATGATGTCATCCACTTCAAAATAGTATTGATGCCACGATGTTGTCGTTTCACCAGCAACCCTTCTTTCCAGTCTTTGTCAAAGACCTTCTTTGGGTCGATTTGTGCTGTAAGGATTTATACAAAGATAAATTTCAAAAGTTCTCCCAGACCATCACTTCCTCAAATGTCAGTGACGTATAAACACATCATCAATTCACCATGTCTGTCCTCAAAATCCACTCCATGTTGTCCACAGACAGCACATTAAGAAGCAGCATTCAAACCAGCCGCCGTGGCGAAGTGATTACCGTCGCGAAATCCCAGCTGGGAGGTCGTGGGTTCGAATCCCATCAGAGTCATGTGGGTTTTTTCTGCCCCGACAGGCTCCTACCCAGAGTTGAGTTTGCTGCTGACTCAATTGGGAAGACGGGACCACACAGTTGAGTTTCATTCACTTAACGGATGCGTTTCTGAGAGTGTTGCTCACATTTCATGACCAACACTGCAGATGCCTGTGTCTTTCGGGCCTGGGTGACGCCGGGATATATTATGAAAAGAAGCGTAAAGCACAGCCCTGTCAAGTAGTCTCAGACCGAAATGGAAATCCGTAGCATCATCATCTTAATCATCCTCATTCTCATTGATCAGCATTAAAAAAAAAAATGTCTCAAATTCTGTGGCCCTTCATGCCCTGCTCTCATGGTGACCGATTTCGATGTCCTCTCCACCTCTGTGGCCTTGGTTTGGTTCCGTCGGGGTCACCAGTATCCATGGGGGCTGTAGTTGGACGGACGTGGTGGCGCCATCCGGAGGGAGAGCTCACTAATGTCGGCTCCGTGACTAAGCAATTATTGTCGTCAGTAGGGGGGCTTAACAGGTGGTGTCCTGCGTATGTTAGATCTGAACAGGCGCCACTGAACACCACTGAAGTGACTCGGCAGCAGTGCAGTGTCACCTCCGGTGGGTTGCCTCTGGACGACTTGACATTAACTGCTCCTGTGGATTGCCGGTGTCGGGGCTGCGGCGGGGCCGACTGGGCTGTGGCTGTGGACGGGGTGTCGGAATGAGCGGCATGGGTGCACTGCCTCTGAGATGGCGCAGAGGTTGGGACAGCAAAAAAAAAAAAAAAAAAAAAAAAAAAAAAGCAGCATTCAAAACGTTATTGAAGTCGACGTTCTTACGAATTGGCAGCCAACTTTAAGCTCCACAGAAGGCCTTAAGTTAAACAAAAAGAAATACTATTTAAAGATTTGTTTTTTCCCGAACGGGGGAGGAAGCTGGGGCTGTGAGTTCATGATGAAATATCAGATCAACATTATGAAGGAGACATAAATGAAAAATTAAAGGGCCGGAGAGAAGAAAAAAAAAAAAAAAACAATGTGAAGAGAAACTCCAAAGCTTCACAATACCATAAATTGTTCATATGTGCAAGAGAAAACGCCCCCTCCCCTCTCTCTCCTACCCCTACACCCACCCCTCGTCCACACCATTTCACTGTCCATTTAACCTTATTAATGATTTTTTTCTCATCATCTTCACGGACTTCTGTTGAGACCAACGCTCTTCTGAAAGCCTCATTCAGGTTAATACAGATATTCAGTGTCATTTTTTTTTTCTTTTATTCACTTTAGCAAACACTTTGCCGTCCAGCTCCGTGCAGTCATTGTCCATAAAGGGGACTGGTTAACGGTTTATAGTTTGCCAAAGTAAACTCTTCGCTGAAACTGGTAGCTACATCTTTTCGCTTCTTTCGATTGATCATTACGGAATCTTTGTCGTGCCCGTTAAAGAAGCGCACAAGTGGACATTTTCTGTGCCATAAGCGAGATAAGACGTCGTGGCAGTGTGCTGAAATCTGGAATAGAATGTTGGTATATCGTGAGGCTCGTGAACAAGAAAGAGATGGTGGTCATCTGCTCGATCTTCCAATTCTTTCGCTCTTCTGTTATGATAATCGTATGCCCAGATCTGATGATCCATGTCCGAATCAGCAACTGTTAGAAAGCCATTTGGGAACATCCCAGGAGACTGGGTTAAGGGGTTAGTCCTGTGGGCAATAAAAGTTGATATTCTGGAATTCTGCTGCCGTTGTTTTCAGTGTCAATGCAACATTTCCTTCTCCCTCTCACAGAGGCTGATGTTGTGCATCAGAGGAGATGTTGCCTCTCTTTTTTTTTTTTTTTTTTTTTTGACAAGTGTCACTGTAGCGTAATTACATCACACGCTCGACAACTAAGAGAGCGCTGTACAGCCCGTTCCTTATTTTAGAATGAGGTGTCTCTCACCTCCTGGTCCGTATGTCCGACCCTGGGATCACAGTGAGGGGAGGAAGGGGGGTGGTTGAGGGATGAGGGGTGTTTCAAAGAATTACACCCCGGCAGCGAGGACTTTAAAGGCGGCCCTTGATCATACAGACGGACCCAACATGGAAATGATAGAGCATGTCATAGGTAGACAGTACCACGTGCTGTCCCAGCCTGTCCTAGTGAGGACCATCGCTGGCAGACTCTCCGAGTCCTCTCGGATTTATAGAAGGAGAAGAAGTGAAAACAGGAGATAAATAACTGCAAATGTAACTGGTTCTGCAAATGTCCTTATAAGCTAACTGGCAACTGCTGTGACTTTTTTTCAGAGATACATGGACAGATGCCAAAAATTCAAGTCTCCTAGCAAAGTGAGAAAAAGGGACGTAGATAGTACCTACCTATCTAAATACCTTGCTGAGGATCAGGAAAACTCGCTTTTTGGTCGTATGAAATGAGCTTCTGTTTACCATCATTTAACTTAAACTTGTACTGCGTCATCCGGGTTGGAACACAATTCATGAGCTCTGCATTGTTGTCAAAAGTACCGTGTATCAAATCCCTGGAACATGGGTTGCACAAATATGTGTCATCAGCAATAGACTGGCAGCTCATAGAAAAGGAGTCTCTGGGTGAAGTGAGTTACACTGAATGAAAGAGAACTGTGTCACAGGCTTCTGGATTAACAAAATGGAGTGTTACACACTGAGACTTTTTTTTTTTTGCTTTTATTATCACAGTTTGTGTACTGTTAAACTTGTAATAATAATAATAATAATAATAATAATAATAATAATAATGATAATAATAATAATAATAAGTATCATCATCATCATCATCATCATCATCATCATCATTATTGATATGAATACGTATATAGCACCTACCCTTGGCTAGACACCAAGCTCTAAGCGCTTTACAATCCACACTCATTTACACAACGGGCTGCCTATCTGGGTAGTGCCGACTGAGGAGCTGCCATCTGACGCTTCATTCAGTCGTTTCCCGTGTCATCCGGTCCATATCATTCCATATCGTTCACTCAGTTTCCTTACTTCCTTCATTCTTTCCATTTCTCACGCAGGGGGCATGCTATATGTAACGTGTCATCCATACCAACGGCCAAACTGGTTCTCTCTTTCGAAAGTTGGTGATGGGATTTTACGTTTGTGCAAGATGTTATGCGTAACAGGTTTCACACACGGAACCTTGGGTTATAGTCTCATTCGAATGATTTAACAGGTGAGGTTTCAACCATGAAAAACTTGAACCACAAATGACATATACTCTTCAAAGTGTGTGGCGTTTAGTGGTCCACAATATCACAGAAGGAACACGAAAGAAAACCTATGAGCATAGCATAGAAACATCGTAGTGATCCAGAGGAATTAGTACGTCGTTGACAACTTGCACACCTGGTCATGACCATGATAATTATGGATTTAAAACCATGCTTTCTTTTAAAACGGCATTGTAGTCGTGATAGGGGTGAAGATAAAAGTGTGACATTGTGAGATTTCGTTTTGTAATCGCCAACGCTTACTGCATTTGTGACAACCAGATGGCCAATGACTACAATTTTTGTGTGTGTGTGTGTGTGTGTGTGTGTGTGTGTGTGTGTGTGTGTGTGTGTGTGTGTGTGTGTGTGTGTGTGTGTGCACTGTTCTAGGTCATAGTATTTTTTTTCACGAATGATGTTAATGAAGTGAAGTTACAGTGTAATTCTTGAGCGATCTGTGACTAACCGTTTCAATGACGCTCTCTGCAACGTTTTGTATGATCCATCGAAACGTGACTAATATATTTACATAATGATGTAAATAACTTCATCTCTGTGGGGCTGTTAGATACCTAAAATCTGGGCATGTACACATCACAACCTGCGAAGCACATGCCACTTTACTGTGCGCATTACAGAGCTTAAAGAGCTCTTGAGAAAGCCATCAACGGCACGTATTAGATCATTACAGTGTTTCTAAGTTGGTGCTGTTAAGAAGGCTTTTTTTTTTCCTGAAGCATTTGATTTTGTCGACCCCCAAACACTAGTTTACATATTTCAGAGACTACATGGAGTCTCTGGTACAGTTTTTGGAAAGCATAAATATTAGTTGTTGAGTTGAATAGAACACGGGCTGTAATGTGCATAGCAAGAAATGTCAGTCTGCAGTCTTTATTTTGGTGCTTCAAAGGACTTTGTTCTTGGACCAGTTTTCTGTATACACTTTGGCCTACACCACTCATAGACTCCTTTTTTCTGTCTGTCTTCTGATGATGGTATGTACTTGTCCAGTTCGTGTCCTCCAGACATGATACCCAGTTCTGCTACACTGAGAGCACACTTCATACATTTTTACGATGAAACCGTTAGGGCGATCAAGGGCCACCTTAAAAGCCCCGGTTCCTTGGGTGTGATTCTTGGAAAGCAATCTGACCTGTGCTCCCAAGAGAAAAGCAATCCTGAAAGAAAGATATGCTGGAACTGGACTGTGCAGCGCCTTATCAATGGCCTAGGACATCACGAAGCTGCTCTACCACTTGGACACGACGATGAATCGAATGGGTGCTTGTGCTGAAAGGAAACGCCATGCAGTGACAGCACCAGACTCAGAACCTCAGTGAAGCCCAACCTCAGCAACAGGGGGTCAGCACTGCACAGTTTATACAGCAAGGAAAGGACTGACCTAAACTTCATTTTGATACTGTTCACTTTAATGTGAATGGTTTACTGGGTTGGCATCAGCAAGAGTTTTGTATTATAGTTCACCACTGGGTGACCTTGTTTATAAAGAACTGTATTGTCAGATGTGAGTGAGTAAAGTAGTATAACAAAACAGATTCCACTCAGATGTAACAAGTTAAGTGAATGCCTCTTAATTTAGCTACAACAACCGTGCAAAACAAACAAACAAACAAAAACGAAAAACCCTTGATGCTTCTTTTTATGTTTGTAATTGTGCGATGCTCTGAAACGTTCAAGTTGGCTGTCCTTAGAGCTATGCAGTGGGAATGCAGAGCACCAAAGAAAACAGATAAGATCCTGAAGGGGGTTTATACATTGTGTGTGGAGAGACGATGGACATAGGAGGGAGGTCTCTTACACTAGATCACAAGGTCGTCTGCAGAGAGCGCTGTCTTGATTCCCCTGGACAGATCAGATTCAAAGGCGTCGATGAAAACCTGGCTCAGCATTGGAGAGCAGAGTTCACCTTGTGGAAAGCCATGACACAACAGGAGTGTCTTGCCGTGAGTCCTGTACAGAGAGACTGCTGCTTCGTGGTTACAGAAAGTCTTGTTTGATAGGACAGTTGGCTGGTAGCATTGTAAGGTTCCTAGAGGCTGTTCAGTGGAGCGGAGTTCTGTCACTACTGTACAGTTGTTTAATACTGTGTTCAATGGAATAACACTGCAGTTTACCGTTTATGAGACAATATACTGATTACGGTGGAAACTATTTAGCGCGTTATTTAATGGCGCACCAATTTGTTACTACCGTGTTGTTTAATGGCCAGTAGGCTGATGAATCATATAAACACAAAAACAAAAAAAAAACAAATAAAAATCCGCCACAGCAGGACAAAAAAAACAAACACAGCAGCAGCAGCATCAACAATATCAACAGCATCAACAACATCAACAACACTTAGAGGACTAAAACAGCCCTGTCTCCTTTTCTATGTGCTGGCTCGCTTGCATGTTTCCATGAACGCCAGTGAAAAGTGCAAACGAATAGAGAGATATTACTGGTAGGTCACATGCACGAAAGATATCATTTCACTTCTTCAGAGGTATCGTTTGATAGAGCAGTGAGCTGACAAGATTACTGGGTATTTAAAATGTCATTCAGAAGAGGGGTGGAGGAGAGAGGAAGCAGAGGACTAAAATTACTATAAAGTATTCAACGTGTCATTACCTGGTGCTAGTTGATCATAGCATTTTGTTTCTCACCTAAACTTTAGTGCACCAGTAAGGTAATAAAATCGCAGGGCTTTTAAGGTGGCTTTCAGTGGGACGGTAAAGCTGGTAATAAAATTAGCTATCTGACGTCTGTTTCACAGGGACAGTGAAATCATATTAATGTAAGCGCGCACGCACGCATGCGCGCACGCACGCACGCACGCACGCACGCACACACACACACACAATGTGTGTGTCATTCAGCTGGGCAGTAGGTTGATGATGCCGCCAGATCCTTTTACATGAGGTTTCATCGGCCAGCAGTCTGGCAACACTGAAAGGTATTCAGCGTGTCTCTGAATGGCTGCAGAAGGCTGATAATTTTACGAATTTTACTTTGTGCTGGTTTTACATACAATAAGGGAACAAGGTGGTACTGCCTCGTTTGTGTATGTAAGAACATGGGCATGAACACACACACACACACACACACACACACACACACACACACACACACACACACACACACACACACACACCATTAAAGTGGATTTTTGATTAAGTTAGCGTTTAACTTATGCATATATATTTTTTTTAATTAAAATTTTTCAGACATTTTCTATTTCTAGATTATTGATGAGTGTTTATCACAGCCAGAACCTCAACCCGATGTGACATAGTTAATGCTTGTTTCACGTTAGCAGCGATTAGCTTCTGGAGATTGGTTTCTTTATCTTTCCGCTGTTTCTGTCGTAAAATAAGGTAAGTATAAAGAAAGGGGTTTAGCGCAGCGTTCAAGGGAAGAACAATAATCCCCAATGCTACGTTGACCTCCACAGGTACAGCAACGTCCAGTTTGGACAAGAGTCCACAGACACCAATGGGGAACCAGCACAGAAAGTCTGACATGGCAATGACCAGGAGACGACGAGCAATGGTCAGCTCCATGGACTTAGATCTGGTTCTGTCTTTGACACCAGCAGTGGCTTTACTCGCCAATCCCTTTTCTGATACTGTGTTAGCTCTGAATGACCAGAAGATCAGAGCCTGACCAGCGGCTATAAATAAGAACATGATTAGGTTGACTATAATCACGACACTGAAAGAGTAATGGCTACCGGGAAAGTCAGCTCTGGTGACGGGCAGAGGGATGCAGATTCCTGTCTGGCTGTAGAAGGCCCAGTGGGACGTCACAGGGAGTAAAGGTACTGAGGCCAGGATCACCCCTAGTCCCCAGCTGACAGTGCAGGCCACGTGAGCTGACGTGATTCCAAAACGAAAATGGCTGAAAGGAAAACGAATCACTAGAAAGCGATCAATGGTGATAAGAAAGATCAGAAATGACGATACCTCACAGGACAGAAAGGAAAGGAAGCCTGCAGTGGTACACACATCATACTTTGTTTCCACGTCTGTTCCTTTCATAGGTAGTGGCCGCCATATGTACAATCAGCAACTCCAATCACTGACAGATAGATCCCCATTAACAAATCTGACACAGACACATGAAGAACAGATACCACATAACCAATTTTGCTTTTCCTTATAATGAACATGTACGCGCGATAAATAAAACGCACTATATTTCCAAGTAAAGCAAGGACAGCGAAAACAGCAACAACAATGATGTATAAATTAGTCATTAACAGGTGTCCACATGAGGGCATTTCATCTATTGGCGCCAAGAATTTTCCAACGAAAGTATCTGGCAACATTATAGAACAACACAACCTGTAGTTGTCCTCCAAATTTCATGCAGATCATACATTTCTTTCAGAAAGTGGGGACTGAAGACAGAGGTGG
Organism: Conus betulinus; assembly: GCA_016801955.1. Classification (NCBI taxonomy): domain Eukaryota; kingdom Metazoa; phylum Mollusca; class Gastropoda; order Neogastropoda; family Conidae; genus Conus; species Conus betulinus. The sequence goes on along the minus strand of JADBJO010003897.1, from coordinate 196,918 downwards.
GACATCCACGCAGATTCAACACACTGGGTGATCTGAACAATCGTTCTCCTTTTAGTGAGTCAAGTCCACTGTGGGACAAATCCAAAATCTGGACTCCAGGCATGACATCTGACCACATGTGTAAGTTAGAAGTCTGATTCAGAACTCGTGAAAGATTCAGTAACAGTATTGATGGTAATCTGTAAAATCGATTGAAACTTGGAGTGGTAGAGGTTAGGGATTCCCAGCAAGAACTAGTTCCTTGAGATTTTTAAGCTTTATGAAACACTCGAATATGATATCATGCAGCTGCTTATCACTGAGATCAAACGCATGGAGGTTGGGTAGTCTGAGGTAAGTTAATTCTGTCAACCCACAGGCACCAATACCAAGGTAGATCAGCATGGCTTTATCAGAGACTGTGTCTAAGGTCAGTCCAGTGTCTCTAGCTTCCACATAACGAGGATGGTGAGAGGTTTGGGTCTGATAAAAGCGATTGCCAAAACAGACACACTGGTACGGACAAGATTCCAATTCTTTGCACATAAGCTCATCATCGAAGTGAGGGCAATGTGGCACACCATCACAAAGGTGATTCACATGCAAAGCAAATTGTTTCGTCAAGTAGAAGACACCGGTTAAAACCTGGACATATATATATATCGCAGTCATCTTCGTCCTCATGATGCGGACAGTCAGTCACGCCATTGCACCGAGTGTAGACAGGTAAACAGTAGCCCTTGACAGGACCCATGAAGTGTGTTTCAGGACACTGAGTAGTGTTGCTAGGGACAGGAGTCACGGTGACTCCTTCCGGCCATACAAAGTCGACTAGAGCTGGAGGCATTGTTTCAAGAAATAGTGCTAAAGCTCTTTTCTGATCACATAGCGATTCGTCCAAGCCGCAATCTATGACTCCATCATCACATAGGCCGTAGTAATGTTTGCACTGAAAAAATCAAAATGCTTCATTATTCTTCGTCTTCTTCCTTGTTCTTCTCTTGTACGCACTATCACCATGACTACCACTACTAATATTGGTGCCATTGCCGCTATGTTGTTGTTCCTTTTTCTGCTTGCAATGACCAGCAAATTTGATAATGAGTAAGAAAGTATTGGACATGATAATCGTGATCACGATAATTGTAATAACATAAATATAAATGATAACATTGATGATAGCGATTAGGACGATTTTGTATAACACATGAAGATATCATTGCGTTTTGGAATGTACTGGTCATTCTGTTTGAGAAAAAATAGCCAGAGGACTCTTTCTCTACCTCTCTGTGCAACTACCTGATGTCTTGGGGTACCTCTATATTCATCAGTCAAGATGTGATATGGAGAGTCATTCAGAATTCTGTAACTATTTTAGGAACAAAAAAGTTTTATTTTGTTGTGTTGTTGTTGTTGTTGTTGATGCTGTTATTGCTGTTGTTGTTGTTGTAAGGGCTTAAGTGCCGTATTTTGATGGCGGATTCTTCTTGTGCTTTAAGACATTGTATGCATATCAAAGGAAACTAATAATCCAGGACAGTTGGTAAAGAACTGATACCAATCTCGTTGTTAAGAAGGGTCGTCGCGTTCAGCCAGCTGTTTAGAATATGTTACGTGATCTGGTTAATAAGGGCAAAGCAAGCTTTATTAAGAATAGATGCACAGGGGATAACATTAGGCTCATTTACGACACAAGTACTTACTCAAAAGAACACAACCTGCGTGCTATTACTGAACATTGACCTAGAGAAAGTGTTGATTCAGTTAATTCTGTGTTTTCTGTGGATTCTGTGTTTAAAGTATTCAAAGTGTTCACGTTCCAATGAGGTTCCTACAGATAGGTAGAGGCCTTCGATTAGAAAAAAAAGTTATGTCATGTGTTTTTGTTAGCGGTCAAGGTTCCGGCTGGTTTCAGCCAAGATGACCCACTATTACTACACTTATTGATCTTTTATGTTGACATTCTAGCTTTTCCTGATCTGTCAAAATGCAAACATGCGTGAAAAGTTTCTTAATCCGCACACAATAGAGCATTTTTTTTAAAGCAAAAAGCATTTAAGACCTGTAGCAAGGAAATGTATGGTGGTTTATCAGGTTGGTTCATGAATCCCGGGGGGCAAATTGCGCAGCTTGTCCAGGAGCTGTAAAAATGTTAGAGTTCGTTTCTTGGGTTACGGAGGTGTGGAGCGAAACCCACGTTTGGTTCAAAACTCATGGAATCTTTTTAACGAAACTGTGCCAACATTGATTATTCAGAACAGAAGATTTTAACAGATGTGAAACATTTGTTTAAATTTTGTGTGAGACAACACAACAACTCCTCAAGACAGAGTGGCAGTTTTAGAATCTCACATTTTAGCAAAACTCATTGACTCACGATTTGTACTACCAAATCCACTAGACACTGGACAAAGTTATTGTTACAAATTCGTTTGAAATAAAGAGAAAACAAGCAGAAAATTGTATTTAATAGTATTGAAAACGGCGGTCTTGGACTGCCATTTTTCAAAACGTTTCCCTCTTTGTTGAAATTAACTCG
>JADBJO010003897.1:169400-174400 GCA_016801955.1 Conus betulinus | reverse complement strand
TCGCCAAGGTGACTAAATCTTCCTTTGTCGCCAAGGTGACTAAATCTTCCTTTGTGGCCAAGGTGACTAAAATCTTCCTTTGTTGCCAGTCTGCTGATGGTCGCCTGCATTTCATGGAGAGTTTCCTGCATGGCCATACTGTCCTCTGTCTCCTGCCTCTGTTTTTCTTGCTGTCTTGTTTCACTCTGTCAGATTCCGGACTATCACACACGTCACTTGCCGACGACGTTGATGATGGTTTTCGTTTGCGGGTCGTTCTGTTCGCAAAGTATTTAGATATTGTACTGGTCATAACACAGAGTTTTGAACCTAACATAGTAGAAGTCAGTTATTCCAGATAGGGTGCACTGTCACTGTCACAGAAGGGAATCCAAGTGGTAATCGTATCCAGAAGAACGTATCCAACATGAACACAAACACAGTGCTCCCTTACTGCTTACTCAAAACAAAATCCACAGCGCATACAGAAAACATATCATACTGACTTTTTGGTTGAAAAAAAAGTTCAGATGCGCGTACACAAAAGACACTGTCGCTCCCTGCTCACATGTTCGAAGTTTGAATCAGGTCATAGGTCACCCGTGTATTACGACATGTTGAATTCTCTGTTTATGATAAATTCTCAATACACTCGAATTTTTTTTTTATGTACGTTTCAAAACAAAGTCCAATTCCTCAATAATGAAGTACAATAGCTTCAGTGTTGTAAAATGATGAACAACTCAAGTTCAAATCTTTGCCAGGTCATTTCTACAATGATGGAAGAATTGATGGCCTGCACTTGTTTTTTTACCCCACCACTTAAATGTTCAGCATTGTATTGTGGTCAGTCAGTGGGAGATTGCATCTCATAGGAGATTCAAGTAAAGGTTGTTCTCTACAGTTCTTAGCCGCTGACAATGCTTGGGTTATTGAACAGCAGAGCGGACAACTCAGACAGTTCCTTATCTTTTGATCTCCCTTGCATCCTTGAATGGATCCTCAAGCATGGGCTCAACTATTGTCCCCAACATTTTTATACTATCTGCATAATGTTTTTAGTTTATCAGCAATTTTTTCCTCAACACACTTTCCTTTTGTTTCATTTACTACCCTTCACTGGCTGCTTTCAGGGGTGCAAATGGATTATTTTTTGAACCCTTGGTTGGTGAGAACACCACAGAATTATGGACTGTGGAATGTCTCTATTTGACGCCAAGAGCACATGCACAATTAGTCGTGTTTCCTTCATGAATCTCAAATAGACCTTTTCTCAAAAATAATTATGGTGGTTCTTTCATACAGGTAGTGAAGGGTTCTCATGTTAACATGTTTTTTTTTAGTTCTATGTTGCCAGTGTCTGTATCTTCGATTTTTCTTCATTAAAGTTCAGATCTTTGCCAAGTCATTATAGCAATGACGGAAAAAAAATGTTAGCTTGCGCATTTTCCCGCCACTACTTAATTGTTTTATATATATATATATATATATATATATATATGCAGAACAATTAATTACTATTCATGGCATCTTCACCAGTGTCGTAACAGACAGTTGATATCCATGGCTGCGTGCAACCCAAGTTACAGTTTTCACACAATATACAGAGCTGCTCACAGATGCATTATGTGTAGTCCTCCCGGAAATAACAAAACAGCATGAACACATACGTTGTTGATTCACCGACTTCCGGTCAATCTCTCGACGTCGTCGTGACGGAGAATCGTGAGGCCTTGTAATATACGAGTCTTTTGCTGACCTGGTGGTCAGCCTCTCCATGTCTCAGAACGGAGACAGCGGCTGGATCACGGGCTGTCCCCACACCTGGTGGCAGTCAGCTCCAGGCCGGACTTGGGGGCGTCACCGACACCTGCGGAACTGATTGGTACGAAAACAAATGACTCGGTCTCTCTTCGACTCCATGTGATGCTTCTACACCAGCGGAGATGAAGGGAAATCCTCGCTCACCTGACTGACACAAAACGCTGGCGAGTAGCTGCCAGGTCAACCGGTGAACAGGCAAACATGTGCCACTTCAGAATTGCTCCCACAATTTGGCCCCAGACAAAAACGGTCAGTCACAGTGCCAGATGGAGAGGGATGAGGTCCACCTTCCATCGTGCCTTGCTGTGGACACTGTGACACTCTGAGAGTTCATCGCCCCTACGGCCAGCTGATGGAAACACATCTTAGCATCAGATGATCGTCTGTCCATGGCCCCATGTCATCAAAGCACTGTGGTGGGGTGCTGTGGGTAGTAAGGGATCTCTTCATATCCTTGGAATCAGCTATGTTTAGCAGGACACAGTCGCTGCTGATCAAATCCTGCAATATGCTAATTCAGACATCTTTTTTCTGCTCTTCCCATGTAGTGCAGACTTAGAGAGCCACGACGACTACAGGGGAATTTCTGATCCACACGAGCATAACTATTCATTGACAACATAGTCGCCTCTCTACACTATATGTAACCAAGCATAAGTCAGTATTTCGCTTGCGCGCGCGCGCACGTGTGTGTGTGTGTGTGTGTGTGTGTGTGTGTGTGTGTGTGTGTGTGTGTGTGTGTGTGGGGGAAGGGGGCAGGCTGTGTGAACACTCTGCTGCGCTGTCTGTGTGCGTATGCGTGTGTATGTATCCACATCTATTTATAATGGGATACATAATGTGGGATACATACACATGTGTGTGTGTGTGTGTGTGTGTGTGTGTGTGTGTGTGTGTGTGTGTGTGCGCGCGCGCGCGTGCGTGCGTATGTGCGTGTGTATCGCGCGCGTTTGTGTGGGTGGGTGGGGGGGGGGGGGTACAAGTGTGTGCGCCTGATTGAATGCATATACACACATACACAAAAACGGACACACAGCCATGCATACATACCCACTTCTGTAAATTTTACAGTTTGCACACTTGCAACGCTTCTTTTATGAACACGTACACATAGGCAGACAAAACAGACAAAAATAGTAGACAGACCGACAGAGAGAGAGAGACAGGCAGATATAGATAGATATATAAATATACAGATAGACTGATTGACTGATACGTAGATAGGTAAATACATGCATAGATAAATAGATAGATAGGAAGATATGAGGATATGTACATGCTGATAAACAATGAATCGATGGAGCATAGGTGAACAAAACTTAAGTCACTGTCGCTTACCCAGTGCACAGAAAGTCATCAACAGACAGGCACGTTCTTCTCCACGTGCTGTTTTCTATTGACCGGTCGGTAACATGAAACTCTCTACGTTTATTTTCCTCGTGATCTGTAGCACCGTTTTACTTGCAGAGAGGCGCTTCTCATGTTTAAGCCTTTAAAAAACGGTTTGACAACAGTGGTTTTACTTCCTATGCATGATCTTTGTGTGTTGGAAGAGGGCAATAATACTGCAAACGTTGTTCATAGCTTTTTACTCAGCAATGGGGTTTTTAAAAATTGTCAGACCATTCTTAAAAAATGCTGAAGTAATGTGTCATTGCCAATGCATGCAAAACGTGTTGTAGCACCAATGGAAGTTGCCTTTACGGGTTCTGCTTGATAGATGTCAAATGGTAACAGTGTGCATGGTTCTCCATTGATTCATTTCTTCTGCCATTGAGCAAGGTCAGTGTACGATAGTGCTACCGCCCCCTAGTCCTCCCCCTCCCTCCCCTCCTCCTCTCTCTCTCTCTCTCTCTCTCTCTCTCTCTCTCTCTCTCTCTCTCTCTCTCTCTCTCTCTCTCTTTCGTGTAACAGACCGAAATGGCTCTGACCATACTTTTGGAACTGCACTTTGGCTTTTCACAAGCTGCAGGTCCTGATGTAAAGGAGTACATGAGGGCTGGATGTCTTGAGAAATTGAAGTGGAAAGATGGTAATGAAAACGCTTTTCGTAGTATGATTAATGACGATGATATTCTGCAAGTACTGAAAAAGCTTTTTTTTTTCATAGATGAATATATTGATATAGGTATGTTTGATAATTGTATTATAACGGAAGCAGAATGTGTTAACAATAAACTACGAACAAAGTCAGGTGAGAGGAATGAATCTCGCTTTGATCGAGAATGTAAAGTGACAGAATCAAACACGACAAAACTTTTGCCGAACTCATGATAATGAAGACCACACACACAAATACTGTAAGGCTCGACGAGAATACTAAAATAGGTTGCAGAAAAACCAGAGCACAACAATCTGTATTTAATCATTTCATACACTCGGTCATATCCAGAAAGGAATTCTGCCAAATTCTCGTAACATTTCTGTGAAGACTTATACACAGTAATATAGCTCCTAAAGAGCGGTGCAGCATTTAACAGAAATGTCAGAAAATGATGTTCGTAGTGAAACATGAACATGAGAAATCAAAGAAAACAGTTGCTTGGGCAGTCCCATTTCAAAGAAAGACATTCTATTTGCGATATAAATTAACAGAATGGAAAATATGGTGGTCCTGGTGGTCTGTTTGGTGAGCTATTTAGAAATTGTAGTGACATTGTAATTGATTTTTCTTTCAAATATTTTCAAGACTCTTCTGATTAAGTACTATAATTGCCAAAGACTGTATGTCAGGTTTTTTTTTTTTAGCTTTGTGTGCTGTGTGTGTGTGTGTGTGTGTGTGTGTGTGTGTATGTGTGTGTGTGTGTGTGTGTGTGTGTGTGTGTTTAATATAGCTGTGTCTTTTCACTCAACTGTCGTTCCATTGATGGGGACACCCTGGCCACCATATCGTTCGAAAGTGAGGCAGTGTCTGGTGTGGTTTTGTGGTCACCGCCTGGGTTTACCTCTTTGCTTGGGTTAGGCCCTGCACTTGTTTCGACATCCCCACTAAGGAAATTCTACTTGGAGAAAACAACGTATTGACGGCACGAGAGTGTCAGAACAACACAGCTACACATGCCGTAGAGTCACCTACTTCACACAGAATGTCAGTGATGCATGACACACTTCCCACACACCTTGTCCCTTTGTTGCCCACCTCTTTTATCACCCAGGCAAAGTCACTTAGTGTGACAGCTTCCACAGCTTTCGCCAAG
>JADBJO010003897.1:152610-164105 GCA_016801955.1 Conus betulinus | reverse complement strand
CTACCCTACTTGTTTATCATTTATCCTTTTTGTTGAATAGTCGTATACTATTCCAAACATGTGCTGATATTCGGAACGATGAATAGCAATGGGCTGAAAAATCATGCTCGGGCGAAGTCAGTCAGTCTTGCTTTGCATAGTTTTGGTAATTAGTCATTTGAGAAATAGATGGGAGGAAATGAGACGGATAGGGAAGAGAGAAATAGCGAGGGGAAGGAAAGGGAGGAGGGCGGCAAGCGTTAAGCAATTATTCAGCCCGACTTTATAGAGAGGGTGAGGCAAATATAATGTTATGACTCATGCTGTTTTGGATATCAAGTAAAAGACAACACTGTATCATTTAAAACATGAGGTGTTGCCGATGACTCAGTCATTCATGGAGTTTGTAAAACACACGAACACACCGCGTACATAAACAAATAGGCAGGACATGAATATATTATCTGTTATGATAAGTAAATAGTGCATTCTGAATGTCCTTAATCATAGACGATAAACGTAGGAACGACTCCGAACCTGCATATTTGAAAATCATGACCTATCTTCTGTCATGGTCTTGTTGAACATAGTATACTCTCTCTCTCTCTCTCTCTCTCTCTCTCTCTCTCTCTCTCTCTCTCTCTCTCTCTGTCTCTCTGTCTGTGTGTGTGTGTGTGTGTGTGTGTGTGTGTGTGTGTGTGTGTGTGTGTGTGTGTTAACAAATCTAAAATAAATATTAGCGAAACACCCAAAAACGAGACAAACGTATCATGTGACAAAACACGACGCGTTTTTTGACCTCTTGGTCTTCTTCAGGCAGATACAAAACAAATATTACAACGACAAAGAACGAATACTCACTTATCTTCGATCACTTCAGCGCAAGACAGGAGTTGAATGAAAACGAGGCTGCCAAAAGGGAGATCACATGTGAGCTAAGGCAGTACCTAAAATAATTATGCTATCTATGGTAATGATGGTGATCAAAATATTGAAAAAAAATGTAGACAGCATTACTACCTCTTTTGGTGATAAGACAGCAATAGCAGTCGTAGTATGGGAGAAAGAAAATGGGTTAGATGATATTAAAACAGCGTGGTTGCCATGGCAACCATTTTAGCGGCGATGGCGATGCTAATGGTAGTGTTGGTAATATCAATCCTAAATCAATCATATTCATTCTACTGACACACACACACACACACATACACATATATATACAACACAAGTTGTTTTCACCCACTATATATATATATATATATATATATATATATATATATATATATATATATAATGCTGAACAGTTAAGTAGTGGGTGAAAACAAGTGCAGGCTAACAATTCTTCAGTCGTTATGTAATGACTTGACAAAGATTTGAACTTAAAAAAAAGAAAAAAAAGAAGATGAAGAAAATGGGGGGAATATATTTTAAATATGCGAAACCTTCACTCACTAGCTGCCCGAGGGAACCATCGTAATCCCTCTTGAAGGCAGATCTATTAGTATCACCTGCTCGATCTATTAGTATCACCTGCTCCTAGGCCTTTCGTCCGATGGATCGGACTCATCAGGGAGACACGGCTGATTGTGTCTGTGTGCTCTTGGCGTCAAATAGAGACACACCACACATCCATAATTCTGTGGAGTTCTCGGCACCATGGGTTCAAAAAAGAATCCAACAGCACCCCTAAAGCAGCCAGCGAAGGATAGTAAAATGGAAGAAAACGAAAGTGTGGAGAGCAAAAATGTTGCTGAAAAACTACAAACATTATGCAAACAGTATAATATATGAGGGGCAATCTTATATATAATAAATATAACTTGAGTATTTCTCCTCAGTGACCCAGTAAAATGCTAATTTGACTCCTCTGCCTTTTCAGTTTTAAGCAGAATGCTATCCCCAATGAGGCTGGTGTGCATTACTATGGTATGTTTACTGAGTTTTCAACAACAACAACAAACAACAACAACAACAACAACAACAACAAAAAAGCAGCCAAAGGTGCCACCCAAGAAGCGAAAGAAATCATGAAACAATAAAACAAGCTACATTTTCTTGTAAAAAGTAGAACATATTTAAAAGATAACCTCTTAAGACACAATGCTGAGGGCCAGTTCTTGGAATGAATCCACGAGGGACTGAAGTAGATGAAACTAAGAAATTCCAAGAGTAAGTAACTGAGTACAATTCCAGCAATTTACAGAGCAGCTTGCAATGACTGCAAGAAATATTCAATAATAAACAAAGCTTGCTCTATATCTTAGATTGAAGAAATAGGGTGAGATAAGCATTCATATCTGCAGTGCTTGAATGGGTGAATGGGGAATAATAAATGCTTCTCAAAATGGGCCTTCAGCAAACTTATAGTATCCAAGGGGGAGACAGTCTCCAAAGGGGAGGAAACTCACTGACATATAATAACTCCTGGTCACTTACCAGTAACTTGAAACCTGATTGTTTCTCCTCAGTAACCTCAGAAAGCGCTAACTTGACGCCTCTACCCTTTTCAGTTTTAAGCGCTAACTTGACGCCTCTATCCCAGAAAAAAAAAAAACTGGTGTGTAATACTGTAGTATGCTCGTTGGGTTAAAAAAAAAAAAAAAGGTGCTACCTAAGAATCAAAAGAAAAATATGTAACAGCAAATCAAGCTACATTTTCTTGTGAAAAGTAGAAAAAAAACCCTCTTAAGACACAAGTGCTGAGGGCCAGTTCTTGGAATGAATCTGCAAGGGTATGAATACAATGAACTAATAAATTCTATTGATAAGTAACTGAGCATCATTCCAGCGATTTGCAGAGCAGTTTGGTGCTGCAATGACTGCCAGAAATATTCATTTATAAACACAGCTTGCTCTTATGTCTTAGATTGAAGGAATATCGGGAGATAAGCATTGATATCTGCAGTGGTAGATAATTCTGCCTAAGTAACAGTATGTGTTTGAGAGTGGATGAACAGGGAATGATAAATACTTCTCAAAAGGAGCCATCAGCAAACTTATAATCTCGAAGAAGGAGATAATCTCCAAAAGAGAGAAAACTCACTAACATATTATAACTCCTGGTCAGATGCCGATATTTCGAAACCTGATTGTTTCTCCTCAGTAGTCTCGGAAAGTGCTAACTTGACGCCTCTGCCTTTTCAGTTTTAAGCAGAATGCTATCCCAGGAAAGGCTGGTGTGCAATACCATAGTATGCTTGTTGAGTTTTCCAAGAAAAACAAACAAACAAACAACAAAAAAGTGCCACCTAAGAAGCAAAGGAAAATCATGACACAGCAAAACAAGTTGTATTTCCTTATGAAAAGTAGAACATATACAGTGATAGGCTCTTAAGACACAAGTGCTGTGGGTCAGTTCTTGGAATGAATCCACAAGGACTGAATTAGAATAAACTAATCAATTCAAAGGATACATAACTGAACACTGTTTAAGCAATTTACAGAGCAGTTTGGAGTTCCAATGACTGCAAGAAATACTTAATTATAAGCAAAGCTTTCTGTTATGTCTTAGATTGAAGAAATAGGGGGAGATAAGCATTCTTCTCTGCAACGGTAGATAATTCTGCCTAAGTCACAGTATATGCTTGAATGGGTGAATGGGAATAATAAATGCTTCTCAAAATGAGCCTTCAGCAAGCTTATAGTCTCCAAAGGGGAGATAATCTCCAAAGGGGAGGGGGGGGGGGGGGGGGGGGGGGGTGTACTCACTTACATATCATAACTCCTGGTCAGATACCGGTATTTTGAAACCTAATCGTTTCTCCTCAGTGACCTTGTAAAGTGGTAACTTGACTCCTTTGCCTTTTCAGTTTTAAGCAGTTTTCCCACCACACGTCCACTAAAAACAGCATTCCATATTCTGAATTCCTTCGCCTACGCAGACTCTGCTCTAGCGAAGAAGATTTCACTGTACAAGCAGCCAAAATGTCTGATTTTTTCACCAACCGTGGCTACCCTAGTGCCGTCATCATGATGCTCTCAACCGCACTGCAGCTAAATCCAGACCATCTACTCTGGAAACTCAACCTCCCAAAGCGACAGACAAACCCACTGCCTGCCTTCTCTTCCATCCTCACAATCTGCCCATCTGCAGGATCCTGAAGTCTAACTGGCACACAGTAGAAGATCATAAACCTGCCTTTGAGACCAAACCAATGATCACTTTCAAACGCGACAAAAACCTCAACGATCTACTGGTGCGCTCTAAGCTGAACAAAATTTCCACACCTAAGCCACCAGGTACTTTCCCCTGCTCAAAACCCAACTGCAAAATCTGCTCTCTCACCAAACCAGACACCATCCTACATGGCCCCACAGGCTCTTTCACTATTAAACGCACTTTCTCCTGCCAGAGCCACAACATTGTGTATGCCATCCACTGCCAGCTGTGTGGTAAGATCTATGTAGGTGAGACATCTCGCACACGTGAGACGCGCACGCGCGCACACACACACACACACACACACACACACACACACACACACACACACACACACACACACACACACACACACACACACACACACACACACACACACACACACATGCACACACACACACACACACACACACACACACACACACACACACACACACACACACACACACTAAATAGAATGCTAGTTCCTTTATCGTTGACTCGTTTCCATTCCTTTCCTGGCGCCTTTGTTTCCGCTAGTGTCACTGCACTTACCTTTGCTACTATCATTATTATCATCATTCTGGTACTGTTTGTTGGTTGTTCATTGAACATTTTTAGCTCCTTCCCACCTGATATCATCCTACCCATGTTACTTAAAACCATTATTACTGTGTCACTATCATCATATCATTACCTTTTTGTTATCTTCATCAACATCATTACATCATTAGAACAACACAGATGTCATTGTTGTTATTACCGTCATTATTATTTTTTTTACCATTATATCCTATTATCACTAATCCCATTTCCAGCAATAATGTAGAATTAAAACAATGATAATACTTAGACATAATAGCATACCTTTGAGAGAGAGAGAGAGAGAGAGAGAGAGAGAGAGAGAGAGAGAGAGAGAGAGAGAGAGAGAGAGAGAGAGAGAGTGTGTAGGTGGTGTGAATATGCTGCCCCCCCTCGCCCCTCCCCCAGTTAGTATGTAAACCCACCCCCTTCTTACCTCCACCCTCATAGCATCAACACCTTAAACGTAACAGGTACCAACCCACCACGACAATCTCAGCCCACTCTATCCTCCCACAAAAAGCACATACGACCATGTTTCCCACTATTTACCTCACACATAATTTATAGCTATCTTCCTTTCGCTTCTCACCACACTCCCTCTATTTCTCACATCAGTCTATTGTTTATTCAGATACTTGTCCACTCCATTTCCTTCATTTGGTTTTCTTTTATTTTCAGTTACTCTTTCCTCAACATGAACTCCTGTACCATCTTCCCTCTTTCCTGTGCACATGTTGTGTAAATAGTGATAACTGTGCGGACCCCCAGTACACACACACACACACACACACACACACACACACACACACACACACACACACACACACACACACACACTGTCACGGGACCCTAAGCCGGACATAAAACACACACACACACACACACACACACACACACACACACACACACACACACACACACACACACACACACACACACACACACACACACACACACACACACACACACACACACCACACTAAACACACACAACACACCACACAATAACTGACAACAAACACACAAAATAACTGACAACCGACAAAAATTTTATTCCCGACAAAAACAATCAGTGAGTGGAATCTTCTTTGAATACAGACCCCAGCCTGCAAACACACAGTTCCTTTGGCCAAGGCAGCCATAATAAGTTATTTCACCCCTTAACCGGCTACAGTGTGCGGAGTTCCTTAGGCCAGCAGTATATTACACATAGCATAACGTAAGTCAATCCTTTTCATGACCACAACTTTCCACCACCACCCCCAAAAAGAAACCACCACCACAACAACAACAACAAACAAACTACACTAACTTCATATCACCATATTCATTTTGCATTGCTTCACTGCGCACATTCCTTCCTTCAGTCATACCCTTTTTAATCAACATGCATCCTTCATGTATATCCACCCAAACCCAGTGTCTTCAGGTGTTATATCGTCACTAAAAAAAAACAAAGGGAAAACTAGCCACACGACGACGACGTTGACAGACTCACGACGACGACGTTGACAGTCTCACGACGGCGATGGTGACGATGACCAGACGAATCTGCCTGCCGAAGACGCAGGTGACACAGATGACAGTGACACACAGGGCTTCCACAATATCTGTGGCACTGGCAGTCACCGCCAACACAACGGCAACAGCGACGACTACCACCAACCACAGTCACAACTCACACCGACGGCGGCAACGACACACCTCAATGGCGGCGATCACGGAGTGAGGAGTCGGCGATACGGGGGATCAGCCAGCGGCGGCGACAACAGCAACGACGCCACTAGCAACAGCGATAAAGAGCAACGGCGACACAGCACTGGCAGCAGCAACGGCGACACAGCACTGGCAGCAGCAACGGCGCCAGCAGCAACGGCGCCAGCAGCAACGACGCCAGCAGCAACGACGGCGCCAGCACAGCAACAGCAATGGCGACGTTAATAGCCAGGCTGTGAAGACCCGACTGGATGGGGAGAAAAGGAAAAGGGATGTAGCGTCGGAAAGGGGGGAGGACTGGGACAACAGTCGGGGCACAAAGGGATGGGGAGTGCAGGTGAGGTAACCGCAGGCACCTGCCACGAACGCCGGTCAATCAGGGACAGGAATGCCAGCAACTGGCTGTCCACCGCTCCCCGACAAAACGGCCCTGCACCGCATGGTGTACTGGGGCCCACAGGATGGTGGGAATGCACCCTCACCTGCACTTGGCATAACTGCTTGATCATCATCATTACCAAAACTGGTATAAATATCATCATCACTACCTTGACTCACACATCATCACCCCCCCCCCCCCCCACCCCACACAAACACACACACACACACCTCCTTAGTATTAGGATTAGTATTACTATCTACCGGTATCTGACCAGGTGTTATGATATGTTAGTGAGTTTCCTCCCCCTTTGGAGATTGTCTCCCCTTTGGAGACTATAAGCTTGCTGAAGGCTCATTTTGAGAAGCATCTATTATCCCCCATTCACCTACTCAAGCACATACCGTTACTTAGGCAGACTTATCTACCACAGCAGATATAAATGCTATGTCTTCAATCTAAGACACAACAGCAAGCCTTGCTTATAACTGAGTATTTCTCGAAGTCATCGCAGCACCAAATTGCTCTGTAAATTGCTGGAATAGTGCTCAGTTACGTATCCTTGGAATCTATTAGTTTATTATAATTCAGTTTCTTGTGGATTCATTCCAAGAACTGGCCCACAGCACTTGTGTCCTAAGAGGCTATCACTTTATATGTTCTACTTTTCACAAGAAAATAGAGCTTGTTTTGCTGTTTCATGATTTTCCTTTGCTTCTTTGGTGGCACCTTTGTTTGTTTGTTTGGTTTTTTTTTTTTTTTTTTTTGTTTGTTTGTTTGTTTGTTTTGTTTTTTAAACTCAACAAGCATACTGTGGTATTGCACACCATCCTTTTCTGGGATATCATTCTGATTAAAAATGAAAAGGCAGAGGCGTCAAGTTAGCACTTTCCGAGGTTATTGAGGACAAACAATCAGGTTTCAAAATACCGGTCACTGACCAGGAGTTATGATATGTCAGTGAGTTACCTCCCCTTTGGAAATTGTCTCTTCCTTGGAGACTATAAGCTTGCTGAAGGCTCATTTTGAGAAGCATCTATTATTCCCCATTCACCCACCCAAGCACATACTGTTACTTAGGCAGAATTATCTACCACTGCATGAATGCTTATCTCCCCCGATTTCTTCAATATAAGACATAAGACCAAGCTTTTGTTTTTGTAATTGAGTATTTCTTGCAGTCAGTGCAACACCAATCTGCTCTGTAAATTGCTGGAATAGTGCTCAGTTACTTATCAATATTTTTTAGTTTATTGTGTTTCAGACCCTTTCAGATTTATTCCAAGAACACCCACAGCACTGTGTCTTTAGAGGCTATCTTTTTATATTTCCCACTTTTCACACAAGAAAATGCAGCATGTTTTGCTGTTTCATAATTTTCTTTTGTTTCTTAGGCGGCACCTTTGTTTGTTTTGTGTGTTTGTTTTTTTTTTGAAACTCAACAAACATACTATGTTTTGCACACCAACCGTTTTCTGGGATAGCATTCTGCTTAAAACTCAAAAGGCAGAAGGGTCAGGTTAGCACTTTATGGGGTCACTGAGGAGAAACAATCAGGTTTTACCAGTGAGTGACCAGGAGTTATATAATATGTTAGTGAGTTTTCCTCCCATTTGGAAGTTTTCTCCCCCTTGGAGACAATAAGCTTATCAAAGGCTCATTTTGAGAAGCATTTTATCATTCCCCATTCGGCTACTCAAGCACATACTTTAAGTTAGGCAGAATTACCTACCACTGCAGATATGAATGCTTTATCTCCCCTTATTTCTTCAACCCAAGACATAAGAGCAAGCTTTGTTTGTAACTGATTTTTTTTTTCAGTCATTGCAAACCAAGCTGCTCTAAATTGCTGGAATGGTGCTCAGTTACTTATCCTTGGAATTTGGTAGTTATATATATATATATATATATATATATATATATATATATATATATATATATATATATGTGTGTGTGTGTGTGTGTGTGTGTGTGTGTGTGTGTGTGTGTGTTTATATGATAATATTAGTAAAATGATTATTAATAATAATATAAAAGTTCATATACTGATACTAATGATAATAAGTGGTGAAGGGGGGGGGGGGGGGGGGGGGGGGGGGGGGGGGGGGGGGGGGGGGAGGAGGATAGAAATAACAAAGATGTGATGGAAGGTATAAGTTATGGGAAGGATGGAATCTAATAGTTATATAAGTAATAAAGGTGTTAAGTAATATCGGTAATATCATGTGATTATGTCACTGGTTTCATTGTAAAACATTTTTTTTGGACATATATCAATACCCTGATTTATAGACAGAATCTCTTATGTTTCCATTGTTTAAAGAAAAAGCAACGTTGACGATCCAAAGACACAATGATTTCTCTTTCAGACATAAACAGCAAAATAGTTCTAAAATTAATTCAAGATTACAGGAATGGGTCGATCAGAACAATATCACTGGTGAATTTCAAGCAGGTTCTAAGCGAGATTAGTCTTAACTGACCATGAATTTACAGTGTTAGCAGTCATTTGAACCAATTTTCATTAAATAGAAAAATGCATGCAGCTTTCATTGATATCGACAAAGCGTTCTACACAATTTCAAAATAAATAAATAAAAAATAAATAAATAAATAAATAAATAATGTGGCATGTTTTTACTAAAGAATGGAATGAGAAGTAAAATTCACAGATGTATTAGAAGTATATATGATGTTGTTAAGGCTCGGATTGGTTGTGGTACACATTACATTACATATGTTATATTAATTGTACGAATGGTGTGAAAAAAAGTTGTTATTTGTTGACCTCTTCTGGTTTCTTTAATTATCACACAAACTTTCGCTTGTTTCATAAATGAGGGTAGAAATAGTGGCAGTTTCAATATGGATATGATTGAAACTTTAGTTTGTGTTTGCTGATGGCATTATATTATTATCAGAAACCGTGGTAGGGTTGCAGATGCAACTAAATAGTCTTCAAAGAGCTGCATACCAGATACAACTTACTGTTATTTTAGAAAAAAAAATCTAGCAAAATGGTTTTTAGATAAGGATGATACCCAGCAAGCAGAAAGAAATGGCTTTAGGGCAACGTTAAGATGAATGTATTGAATTCATATCAATACCTAGGTGACTTGTTTTCCACAAGACTGAGTTTTAAGCTTGCATGCCAAGACTCAGCCAATACAGGGAAACGAGCTGTAATTCGTATTATTTATGGGGGCCGGAATAGCTCAGTGGTAGAGCACCGGACTCCTAATCCTGGGGTTGCGGTTCGAATTTCGGCCGAGCTGTTTCGGTACAGGGGGATTTTTCCCTCGGAGATAACATTCGTCTCTGACTCCATTTTCCATACAGTCCTTCGAATGAGACTATAGACCGAGGTTCCGTGTGTGAACGTTCGCATAACGTGTTGCACACACGTAAAATTCCATTACCAGCTTTCAGAAGTTATGGCCAGTTTGGCCGTTGGTATGGATGACACGTTACATACAGGATATGCCTTCCCTGAAGCTGGAGTATGGCTGCCTTAATGGCGGGTTAAAAAAAAACGGTCACACACACAAAAAACTCTACTCCCTTTGTTGGGCAGATGGGTTTAATACTTGCCTGTGTACACAGGGAGTGCCCGCAGGAGTATCAGCCTGCATACGCAGAAGAAGCATTATCTATAAGTTGAATCAAATAATAACTCTGTGAAATACTATTGGATATCTTCAAATCACAGATTCGGTTTATGCTTCTATATGGTGCTACGATTTGGGGTTAGAAGATGTTTCATCAGTAACAGAAAGTGTTCATTTGTTTGTTAAAGAAGTATCTAAGGGTACGTATAAAAACTCCGAATGATATTGTATATGGTGAATTGAATCGATTCCCCCTGTCTATTAATTCTAGTGTCTCTTTTATTAAATACTAGTTGAAATTAACGCGAATGGAAGCAAATAGACTGCCATCCAAAGCATATAAAATGTTATTCTATTTGTCAAAGATTGGAAAATGCCGCCATTGGACTTTGAAACTTTGTAATGTTTTGGATAGTTATAGTTTCAGTTTTGTATGGAAAAACCAAGGTGTGGGATGCAGAACTTCTTTTTATAAGAGATATCAAACAAAGACTAATTAACCTAGTTTTTATGCGTATATTAGGATGGCAGTTTCACTCACATTTGTATCATATATTCATTGTCATTGATCACATCCTTTCGGATGGGGCTTTGGCCTTTTTAAATAAAACTCTGTTCCGTTCTCTGTGTGCACGCGCACGCAAAAGCAGGTTTCGCTTCAAAATAAACGACGAAAAGGCATTGACCATACCATTCGTTCATCGGCATGCTTCCTCTTCTCACAGCCTGTTTAATTAAATTTATCATTGTTTTAAAAATCCCATGCTAATTTATAAATCTTTTGTGCAATAACACCTTTTGAGTCATTGAAGAAGAATGTTGCGTGTGCAGATTTACGCTTTCACATAGCCATCAAATAAGCTCTTTAATAAGCAATAGTCTCATGCGTTTCTCGTTGATTGATCACTAGTTTTATTCTTAATCTTCAATTTCAGGACAATGGTGGACTCCAGTCCAGCAGTTCTGACCTCACTGCTCTCTGACAGCTGGAATGACTCCACCACAGCAGACATGTCCACAGACACAGATGACGACAACCAGTTAAAGGTTCTATTTAACTGGATTCGAATTTACTTGCATAAGATATGTC
>JADBJO010003897.1:136624-141624 GCA_016801955.1 Conus betulinus | reverse complement strand
CCAATGCGGAGCCCTGCCCCATCAGTTAAGAGAAGAACAAAAAATGATAAAACCTTCTGTGCCTCCATCAATATGTTTGTCTCTCCCATGGTTACAGACTGAACGAAATGATGACTGGATGTATTTCAAGGTGGCATGCTGGGGATGAACTCAAGATGCTCTATGACATGGTTCACAACTTAGGAAACAAACATCTAACTAGATTACTAGTTTCTGTGGATGAGAAATGGTCTTTGATTTCTTCGTCTGAACGTTGTTCCTACCCCATCACTTCTGAAACAATTCTTCAGTGAGAAAAACAAAAAAACAAAAAAATGGTTTCCTATGAATATTGGATGCCATCAAGGGGGCCCAATATGCCCTAAAACAATTCGCATCACGCATGTATAAAAAACATGAGCTGATGGTGAAAATGATGTGACACAACCAAATCCAAATATGCATGCTATAAAGACACGCAGAACACACACACACACACACAACACACACACACACACACACACACACACACACACACAACAACAACAACACACACACACACACACAAACACGAAACACACACTTGCAGACACACACAATGTCAAACATGATATATCAGTGGAAGAAAAAACTTGCAGAATTACAATGTCAAGCACGCTATATCAGTGGGAAAACCATCCGTAAAAAAAAATAATAAAAAATAAATAAATAAATAAATAAATAAAAAATCGAACGGTCAGAAACCAAATTGAGAGCCAAGCTTGATTCGAAAATAATTCTTCATAAACGAATTGAAATATAAATATCCTGATAACAGCCTTATCTACGTAATGGAAATATATTGCTTATATTTCCTTTAAATAGTTGCCATGCTATTATGTGTCATGTACGGAATAAACACTCAGCCTGATTTCTATTGTACACTGTAATCACAATCATTACATGTGGACTCTGAGGCTTATTCTGGTACAGAAACTGCCAAACCTGTTCAGTTACTTTCTTGTATACAATACTGCATGCTTCCAAGGGTGGCACAGAATTGCTTCCAGCTAGTTGCTTTCGGCGTTTGAGGACAGTGCTTCTCTGGATCCTGTCCGCACCCTCGGGTGTGCTTTTTTCTTCTCTTGTATACTATACATACATCATCCCCTATCCAAATCTAAACAAAACAAAATGTTAAACTCCTGGCGGGAAAATCACTTACAAATGCAATGGAATGACCTTAAAATGCACGTGTATTGCTTTGGAAGAACTACTACTACTACTACTACTACTACTACTACTACTACTACTACTACTACTACTAGTACTACTACACTTCCAGCAGCAGTGGCACTGTCAGAAGCAGGTTGGGTCTTGTCGTGCTGGTGCCGAGTGAGTATTCCTCAAGTGAAGCGCACTGCCGGTTCTGAACGGGCTTGGGAAGACGACATTATGCTATCTCTCTCTCTCTCTCTCTCTCTCTCTCTCTCTCTCTCTCTCTCTCTCTCTCTCTCTCTCTCTCTCTCACACAACACACACACACACACACACACACACACACACACACACACACACACACACACACATGCACATGCACGCAAGCACGCACGCGCACACGTGTGTTACATAGTATGCGGGAGATAACTCCCATCATGAGCAGAAATGGAAGCTTTTTCAACAAGGGAGAATTCTCTCTCTACCTGACTCTCTACAGTCTGTCTGTCTCTGTCTCTCTATCTGTCTGTCTGTCTGTCTGTCTGTCTGTCTGTCTCTCTCTGTCTGTCTGTCCGTCTGGCTCTGTCTCCGTCTCCTCTCTCTCTTTCTCACTCTCTCTCTCTCATATGCAAACGCATACATAGCACTGTATATATCAACCTGGACAATGCGCCATCTACCAGAGGAGAGTCTACTCCCTGGTGTCACTGTATTCATTACCGACACATTGCGTTATGAACAGGGAACAGTCTGCACACTGCTAACACTATGCATCAACCCACACAGTGTCCTATGTGCCATGGATGTCTACTACTCCCCATGGACACTGCAGACACCACCTCACACAGTGCGACATGTACCATGGACCACTCTACTCCCCATAGACACTGCAGACACCAGCTCACGTGGAATGTCATGTACCATGGACCAGTCTGTTTCATAGTGACCCTGTATATATCATCTCACACACAGTGTGTGTGTGAGTGTGTGTGTGTGTGTGTGTGTGTGTGTGTGTGTGGGGGGGGGGGGGGGGGGGGGGGGTCTGTATGTGCATGCGTGTGTGCGTGCGTGCGTGCGTGTGTGCGCGCGCGCACTCATGTGCGTGTATGCACGCGCACTCATATTCAAAGAGACACACGCCAACACATGTGTACCCATCCCTGTGGACTCTCCTCTTTACACACTTGCAGCGCATCATTGATGCACACTAACCTATAGACAGACAAGACAGACATGGCCATAGATAGATAGATAGATAGATAGATAGATAGATAGATAGATAGATAGATAGATATAGATAGGTACACGATGACACGATGGAGCACATATATGGACAAATAGTTAGCCGTTATAGCTCACCTAGTACAGAGAAGTCAATCAGTCCTCTTCACGTGCTGTTTTCTATTGACCGATCGGTAACTTGAACACTGCCGTGTATTCTCTTCACGATTTGTCGCACAGTTTTATCTGCCGTTTGGCCCTGCTGATGTTTAAAATGTTCAGGAACAGTTGAACAACGGTGTTGTCATTTCACATGTCATAAACCATGTGTGTTGAAGAGGGCATTAACATTGCAAACGATGTCCATGGCTTGTTTCCCAGCAATGGCTTTAAAATTGTCAGATGGTCTGAAGCAGATGCTTAAGTAGTACAGCACTGAAATGCACGAACACAAGTTATAGCACCAGTAAAAGTTGACTTTACGTGCTCCGTTAGAAAGATTTTAAATGGTATCAGCGTGCGTGGATTTCATTGATGCATTTTTTCCTTACCATTGAGCATGTTCGTTGAAACAGAGAGAGAGAGAGAGAGAGAGAGAGAGAGAGAGAGAGAGAGAGAGAGAGAGAGAGAGAGAGAAGCGAATGCGAATGCGAATCTTTTATTCAGATTAAGGCCAAAGCCCATACTGAAGGGGGTTTCATAAATGTAATTTATGTCATGAAAAAAAACGAATCAAAATGCTAATGACAAAATACTGTAAATTAAGAACAAACAAACAAACATACCCTCAAGATATTGCAGTCTGAATTCTCTTGTTTCCGTCATAAACATACTTAGCTAAATTCAAAAGTGTGTTCTCATTACTTGTCGATAATAAGAGAATGAGTCTAAAGTTACACGGTTCTGTATAATATTTGGATTGGATAAGTTTTATTCTTAAATCACTCAGAGCAGGACAGCAAAACAAAAAAAACAAAAAAAAAATGTATTTCATCTTCTCTCTTTTTTTTTTTTTTTTTTTTACATAAGCGACATGTTAGATCACTTTCAACAACATTGCTATACCTAAAACGATGGCAAGCAATGTCAGATACACCAAATCTAAATTTTGTCTGTGCACACCTAACCTATCTATTATTTTTTTTTACCTTAATATAACGTTCTAATACATGCGTCGATTTAAAGAGTTTGTACGAACAAATCTATCACTATTATACATATGGTCATGCCAGTCCTGCCACCTTCAATCGATAATCCTCTGTTTAAAACAATGTAGGAATTCTGACATATTTTCAACACCTTGGTTGTTATCCCAAACAAATCCAAACCCATATGAATTTAAACATTGTCGAACATTTGAAGCCCAAGTCCTCTTACCATTATTGTCTAACTTCAACAACATCCTGTAACCTTTATAGGGTATCCTGCATTCGTCCATTCTCGTTAATTTGAGCCAGTATTTTATACACTTCAAATAAGAATTGAAATAAACAGGATATCTTCCGAGTTCACCGTATACCAAATCATTGGGAGTTCTACTGTCCACATTCAAAAAGCGTTTCAACGCATGTAAGTGAACTTTCTCAATTAAGGCACCTTTCTCAAAAGCCCATATTTCTGCTCCATACGTAAGATTGGCTGCACCTGTGAATCGAATAATTTGATAAAAAAAAAACACTGAATGAATCACAGTCCAACTTGTACAAGATATGAAGAATAGCTATGAATGCCTTTTTCGCTCTGTTCGCTATATCCTGACAAGCAAACTCAAAACTAAGTTTGGTTGTAAAATAAATACCAAGATATTTGTAAGCATTAACCGCAGCAATTCTCTCACCCCCATAAGTCCATCTTTCAGCACGCCCTAGATATCCCCCTTTACGAAACACGACAATGTTTGTCTTACTCATATTAACTTTTAATTAGTTTGTTTGCTGCAGAGTACAAATTAATTATTTAGTTGTCTCTGGAGACCAGCCACTGATACTGCTAGTAAAATAAATATCATCAGCAAAAAGCAGCATAAATAAATTCTAGAATGTCAAAAGTTACACTACGGCGACCATTTTCAATTTTTCCAAGGCTAACTCATTAAGAAATAGAGAACATAATACTGGCTGCATACGTCTCCTTGTTTGACCCACTTGTACACATGACATACTCAGATAACTTTGCACCCGATCTTATTTTTGCTTTTAACTCACAGTACATACTTTTTATGCAACGATACAATTTACCTTTTATTCCATTTTTTTAACAAAACAGGCCATAATTATCTTCGAGAAATTGAATCTAAAGCCTTTTCAAAATCAACAAAAGCAACATATAACTTTTGATTTTCACAAATCGTTTCTGAACAGCAGCAAGCAGGGTAAATATATGATCAATTGTGGGAAAACCCTCTTTTAAATCCCGCCTGATGTTCTCCAGTTATATTGTTTTGACTTACCCATTCATGTAATCTACTATTAATAACAGAGCTATAAATTTTGCTACAAATATTACCTAATGAAATACCTCTATAATTATTTACATTGTTAACATCGCCCTTCTTAAACAACCAGAATATTAAAAAAAAAAATCACCAATTAAACCATCAGACC
>JADBJO010003897.1:118496-127815 GCA_016801955.1 Conus betulinus | reverse complement strand
AGAAAAGAATAAAGAAAAAGACAACGGACGAGGGCCAAGGGGAGGAGATAGAAGAGAAAAAAGAGAAAGAAAAAGTGAAAGAAGCAGGCAAAGGGACAGCACAGCCAAGAAAAAAGCAACAGGAACAGAAACTAGACTGGACACGGTAACACACCTCCGGCAAGCGTGCAACCAGGAGATCCACTCCGCGAGAAACGGGGAAGAAGACATCACAGAAAGAGGAAACAGAAAGGACACCAGGGGCCACGGAGCACGCCCACCGCACAGAGGGCGATAGATGCCACGAAAACACTACGCCCATCCACTGGCTCCACCCTCAAAGTGCACCAAGACACACCGGAGCATCTACTCCCTAGTACACGGTAATACTTACCAACCTGTGACCCTGCCTTTGCCCTTTTGTGAGATTCATACAGAATTCCTGACAAGATCACTTTGAAATCACACCGACAAACCGTTCAAAAGAACAGTGCTGTATAAAATGTGCCTTTGGGACAAAAGAACAACTTAAACAGAATCAGTAATAAGAGTTGTTTAAGAAACAAAAACTTTATTTTTTTTCTTTGAAATTGTGTTTTTTCTTAATCACTTACATCAACATGGCATGTATCCACTCCCAGACTCAACCAAACCACCCCCCCCCCCCCCCCCCGAGTTAAACAGACTATGTAAGGGATAGTAAGTATTGGTGAGGTGTCCTGAGGCAGAAATGGCAAAAAAACAATTATTAAATGTGCTAGAACTTCGAACTATTTACAATAAAGTTTATTGGAATTCCCTCCCTATACCCCCCTCCCCCCCCCAACCACCCACCCCCCCCCCCCCCCCCCCCCGCGCGCGCGCAAAAATTACAATCATAGTGGATGGCCAAAAGTCACTCTATCGCATTCTTTTCTTCGCATGCAACAGACACAGACAACAGGCAGACAGACAGACAGACAGACAGACCCATCACACACACACACCACACAACACACACACAACACACACCCCATAACCGCACACACACAAACAGACGCACACACGCATGTACACACACCCCCACACACACACACACACACCACAACACAACCGCACGCACGCACGCACGCACGCACGCTCGCGGCGCAGCGCACGCACACACGCACTCACGCACTCACGCACGTACACACCACACACACACACACGCACACACCATACACACACACACACACGGTCAAGTGGGCATTCACAGCTATTTAGCAAACTTAAAAACATTGGACTATCAGGAAATGTATAAAATTATGTTGAAATGTTTTCCTGAAGATAGGGTAATACCAACAAGAGTAGGAACAACATATTCCACCAGTAAAACTTTTGTCGATGGGAATCCCCTCAAGGGTCAGTGTTAGCTCCGCTTCTTTTCTCATTGCTATTGCATGATTTGCCAATAAGTTATCAGAAAAGGTATCCTCGTTCAATGTGTAGACGACACATGAATTTGTGAATGGAAGTAGCTCTTACAAACAAAACTCCACAGCGTGATATACATTTTAATCAAAAAAGATCTATCAAGACGAACTAAATAGGGTGGCAGAATACATGAAGTAATAAATGAAATTAAACTTGTACTAAATTGAAAAACAAAAATACTATTTTCTTTTAATAGTGGGGACTAATTCAGATAAACTGCCTGTTGTTTACTAATTGGGCCGAAAACGCCTCTTATAACGTAACGTAAAGTCGTATATTCATGAGGTCAGATATAGATATTGTGGATTTTCCATAAAAAGAGCAAAACGCTATAGCAATTCTAAAAAAAACACCGGCAACAAACTTACACATCACAAGGTCTTATCAATTCTGGTTAAAGGCAAGGCTATCCATTAGACAAGTAGACAGTCTATTTCTGTACATACCAACCGGGAGCTTAATAAAGCACATTTTGATATTGAGCACCACCCATATTAAAGAAGATGAACACAGGACATTTCTTAGAAAAAGAGGTATATTCAAAATGTCATGTTGGAAACCCACGAACTATTTCAAATCAAGTTGAAATATATAACAGCACGGTTAGTGCATTGTGTGTAACCCAAAAAAGGTTGTGCAATTCATTAATACCCAGATTAAGAGCCAGAGAATACAAGCCTCATTTAGATCGGAATTATACAAAATCGATATTATACAGCAGAATGTACAGCGATACCCAATGCTTTAAATTACCTTTTACAACTTTCCAACAATTAGTATTTCAACATTCTGTTCTGTGTTATTCCTAAATCAGGTTCTCTCTGGAATATGGTGAAAGTATTCTTCCATGACAATCAGAGACAAACGGAACTGGTCATAGAGATAGTTTGTCATGATACAGCATGCTACAAATTCAGAGGAAACCAAGGTAGACATTTTTGCGGAAATGGACAGCCAAAAACTGAATGAGCCAATACATAGTTTGGATCCCTCACAAATCTGTTTTATTTTCACCTTATACAGTAAAGGAACAGTGTAAAAACTTATGTTTAAGTAGCATTATCATGGAAGAGACTTTCGAAAATCGTATGGTAACAGCACACGTCAGTAAAGAAGAGATCTGATAATTAAAGAAAATCAGGAGATTTTTAACGTGCATAGAAAAAGATCCTCTCAAT
Source organism: Conus betulinus (assembly GCA_016801955.1). Taxonomy (NCBI): domain Eukaryota; kingdom Metazoa; phylum Mollusca; class Gastropoda; order Neogastropoda; family Conidae; genus Conus; species Conus betulinus. Next base: position 125,206 of record JADBJO010003897.1, on the reverse strand, counting down.
GAATGATACAGGGGGCTGAAAATAATGCGATATTTAACACAAAAAATATGTAAGAAACGTAGTTTGCATATGTGGAAACAAAATTACCTGACTCCAGATCATGTGCTTGTGTCATGCAGTGATATGAAAACACACAGTCCAGAATTGATAGCAAAATTTTTGCGTCACCAGCAGACCTTTACGCACACCCTATTGGAACACTTACTTATACCATTTTTATTAACATTTATATTCGCGGGGGCGGAGAAAAGAAGAGGAGTGGGGTGGGATATATGTGGAGGGGATGGGGGGGGGGGGGGGGGGGAAGCAAAGGATTTTCTTAAACTACTTTCATGCGTTTTGACTTTAATTGATCAGTTAGTTGTTGGTCTTAAGTATTTTGTTTTATGTTAATCTTCACTTTATGACTGTAAAGATATAGATGAGAGGGAGAAAAAGGACATGTGACGACCACAATGTACAAAACAATTCTCACTCAGACTCGCGCGTTCTTGACCAGGGACATATTTACACAAATAGTAAGAGGATCTAACTCCTCTTATCTGCCACCAATTTTTTATTAACATAAAATACAGTTGTTTAGGGTAACCCAACTTACAACTGGTAAATAATACAATTTAATTAAAGATTTAACTAAACTGTTTTTTTTTATTCCAAGAGTCCTCGCCATGAAGTTCTTATAAGGAAGGTGAGGAACACCGTCACCACACACACCACAGCACGTACCTTTTGTCCAAAAAAAGCATTAGAGAAGATAGTCCCAAAAGAAATCGTGTCCCTTTCCCCGAACCACTAACAATTCCGAACGATCCTGAGCACCCAACACCTCACAAGGCACAACGTAGATCAGCCCTCTCACACAGGACTGCTGCTGCTCTCCGGGCAGCACACCAGCGCTACTCCACGCCGATGAAGAATCGAAAACACAACGTCGATCAGCCCTCTCACACAGGACTGCTGCTGCTCTCCGGGCAGCACACCAGCGCTACTCCACGCCGATGAAGAATCGAAGACACGACGTTGACTGAGGTGCGTCACTGCGCCTCCTCAGCGTAGACTGAGGCGCCTCACAGCGCCTCCACGCAGCGGCACCAACTGCAGCTACTTGCAGTGGTCGCGCGACGGCTGCTCACTGGAAACAGCACTAGCCTGGCTGACGTCGTCGAGGCTCTGCTGGCCAACCCGCCAAGGCTGACCTCCCTGCCTCCTAAGCGGCTGTCGTCGTCGAGGCTCTACTGGCCAACCCGCAAAGGCTGACCTCCCTGCCTCCTGAGCGGCTGTTCCTCTCCAAGGGCGGGCGGACGTCGTCGAGGCCCTTTTCCTGGCCCCACATGAGACCGGTTTTCAAACCCCCCAAAACAGACCAACGTCTTCTCTCTTTGCCGCTTTATGATGGAATTGATCCCACAGGATCAGTCAGTAGCATGAGGTGTGCGTGGGCTCCATCTGATTGGCTATTCTAAACATCGTATGATTAACAGAAGCCAATCATCTCCGCGCTTGCATTCGCTTCTGATCTATTTCTGCACAGAGGGGTGTAAGCTTAGAGCTTTTTCAACATATATCTAAATTACATTTAAACACTCTATAAATAATATACTTTTCTAAAACTAACAATGTAAAATAAATTATTTTCGCCCCAATGCACATAACATTTTTGAATTTGAATAAAATTTTGTCTTTAGATCTAAGCACAAAATTGTCCTAATTAACCCGTGAAGGTTTGGACTGTGACTTTTAACTTTAACTGCGTTCATCTACAATCCTTCACCAAAACTACACTTTACTTATAATATCTATATAACTCTTTAGCAACACTAACCCACATTATAACTATACACTACACAATGAAAAATTATTAACACCTTATTTCCTGACAATGACTTACGTAAAGATATCCACACACTTACATACCACACAATTATCTCACTCACACACACACACACACACACACACACACACACACCCACACACACACACACACTCGCGTGCAAGCGCACCCATACATACACATGCACACATAATGTGCACGTTCGCAATTACTTACTTCCGTACACATCAACATTTTTTTTTTCGTCTAATATCACGAATAGTGCATAGATGTTAAATGAAAAGACACACACACACACACACACACACACCACACACACACACACACACACACACACACACACGCACGCACGCACGCACGCACGCACGCACGCACACACACACACACACACACACACACACACACACACACACACACACACACACACACACGCGCGCGCGCGCGCGCGCGTGTGCGCGCGCACGCTTGCTCGCTAACACGCGGGCACACACGCACGCACGCATGCACGCACACACAGGCACATACACTACATACACCATCTCACATATGCCATGTATAGGCGTAGGCATTCTTACAATGTTCATGAAAGATTCAGATTCAGATTCAGAAAACTTTATTATCTCTCGTTACAGGAGAAATTACATTTGTGACCGCTGCCTAAAAGTTAAGACATACAAATTTATAGTTACAAACGTGACACTGGAAATTAAAATTACAAACAATAAAACATGCGTGTAACACCAAAATGGGAATTTCAATCTTTCTCCTTTTGGTATTGCAAATAAAGTACACACTCAGCCACTCTTGATTATATATACATAAATGTGTGCACGTATGAGGAGAGAGAGAGAGAGAGAGAGAGAGAGAGAGAGAGAGAGAGAGAGAGAGAGAGAGAGAGAGAGAGGTGATTTATCATTAAAAATCATTAAGATTAGACATATTCCAGACATTTCTATTCCTCACTGTTCAGGACATGCACACACATAAAACAGAAACACACCCCACACTCCAGCATCTATACTTTCCCGCTTGCTCACGGACATACACACCCGCGCACATGCTTGTGTTACAGGTGATCCATCGCCTCTTCTTACTCGCTGTGTTTGTTTAAAAACGCAATGGATTTGAACACAAAGCTCTTTTTTGTGCGCATCAGCTTAGCTCTGGGAACACAAAATCGTCTGCCTGATGGAAGGAGCACAAACTGTCGCGCAAGCGTATGCCCACTGTCACTAACAATCGCACGAGCCTTGTTGACCGCACGCCTTTCATACAACTCACTCATACTCTCCTGTCTCTCATCAACAATCTTGCCGCAGATGTTCACAACGCTATCCAAGAGTTTGCTGTTTTTCAAATTAAGATTTCCATACCAGCAAATGCATGAAAAAATCAAGACAGACTCAATAAAACTCCTGTAAAATGTTTTAAGAATTTTTGGCTGGACATGCAGATTCCTCAATTTGCGTAGGAAATGCATTCTAATTTGGGCATTTTTTGTATGCGGACCTGGTGTGTGTATTGAAAGTGAGCTTATTGTCTAATGTTGTGCCCAGATATTTGTATTCCTCTACCCGTTCCACTTTTTTCTCCATCAATGTAAACATCAGGCACATAATTTTTCCGCTTTTCCTAAAATCTATGATCATCTCCTTTGTTTTTTGACGTTAAGCTCAAGATAATTTTCTTTACACCAGGTGCTGAAACGCTCAACTTCATCAAAATATGTTACATCAGAATTGGAAAGGTCTACAAGGGCTGTATCATGTGAATTTTTAATGACTGGGTGTTTCTTCTGTACCAATGCAGTCGTCGGTGTACAGAGTAAAGAGGACAGGAGAAAGAACGGTACCTTGAGGGGAACCTGTGGAGCAAAAGAGGACAGATGTCATGACAGATTGATAGCGCACTGACTGGGATCTGGAGATGAGGAAATCTGTGATCCACAGGATAAGCCTGGGTCTGACATTTAAGGATAGAAGTTTTGCGCGCTAAGAGATGAGGCTGGATGGTGTTAAAAGCTGATGTGAAAAAAAAATCAATAAAAAGAATACGAACAAAAAGAATCTGTTTTCTCCAGGTGAGTGTAAGCGTTGTGTAAAAGTGTGAGAGTGGCATCGTCTGTGCATCTGTTGCGTTTGTATGCAAACTGATAAGGATCTTGATGACTGACTGTGTCAGTGAGGAGGTGACTGAGTATTGCTCTTTCGAAACACTTCATCACAATGGATGTTAGAGCGACTGGGCGGTAGTCATTGAGGGAAGATGGTTTAGACCTTTTTGGTATAGGACAGATCACTGAGGCTTTCCAGAGAGAAGGGACAGTTGAAGTTTTAATAGACCAATTGAATAGTCTAGTGAAGACATGACAGAGTTGAGATTCACAGTTCTTGAGTAATACACTACTAATATATTGTCTGGTCCAGGCGCCTTTTGGATATTTAGTCTTTTAAACATTGAAAGTATTGTTGTATCTTCTATAATGATCTCATCTTCTATCTTTGCTTTGATTTCCTCTTTTTATCACTCCCAATGCATTGGTGAAATCATGGGCATCAAAACGACAGTAAAATTTGTTGAGTTCATTAGCGAATTGTTGTTGCTGTTCTTTTGGTAAGGCACAGTGATGATGGGATTTAGTTTGACCAGTTAATTTCTTTAGACCTTGCCATGCGTTCCGCATATTACCGCACTGAAACTGCAATTCAAGCTTCTCTTTGTACTTTGTTTGGCTGAGCGTATTTCCTTTCTCAGTTTTATTTGGACTTTTCTTACGTTCCATTTTGTTTTCTGTTTGAAAGGCAATTTTTCTTTTCATTTAACACGGTTTTCAGTGGCTTCGTTACCCATGGTTTTATTGTTAGGGAAAATTTTGATTGTTTTTGATGGAATGATTAAATCTTGACAAAACATGATATATTCTGATATGACATCTGTTGCTTCATGGATATTGACAGAGGATTCAAAGAAAAGGTCCCAGTACTACAGTCAAAACATCCTTGTAATTCCAAAATACTGTCAGGCTCCCATACCTTAACCTTCTTCTTTATGATGGGTTCTGTCTGAATTTTAGGTCTATATGCGGGTATGAGGTGGACTACATCATGATCAGATTTTCCGATAGGGGGTAGGGGTTCAGGATTTGTAAGCGTGATTGATGTTGCCATAACACAGATGGGGCATTTTGTTTTTACGAGTAAAACAGGTAATATATTGTTTAAAAGATGGAAGGGATGAGTCAATCTTCTGTTTACAGTTTATAAAATCACCAAGAATAAAATTGGGTGCATCAGGAGAGATAGACTGAAGAAATTGCACAGTATCAACAACATGGGCAGCAGCACATGACACATTGGCAGCAGGATGAGCATAAACAACTGTTAAAAACAACTGTCCGAATTCCCGCGGCAGGTATCTTGGTCTCAGAGACAGCGATATCAGTTCTACATCAGGGGTGCACAGCCGTCTTCTCACAGTCACATTAGCATTGTCACACCATCTATTGTTGACATACACACACACCCCTCCCCCGTGTGCCTTGCCTGTGGTCAGTGGGTCACGGTCAGTTCTGAGAGGGGGGTGAAATCCGTCAATGGCCACGCTGTCATCAGGGATATAGAGTCACACCACCCTGTTTCCGTAAACATAAAACACAAGCATTTCTGTATTCTCTCATAAAACGAGAGTTCACTAAAAGTTCATCAAAATTTCCGTTGGAGCTGGTCGGGTTGATCGAGCGAACATTAGATAAAATGATGGATGGCAGGGGGGTCGGCTAGCATTTCTTCTCAATCTTCGTTTTACACCTCCACGCTGACCACGTGAGCACCATTCACTCAGTGAGGTCACCAATGACACTGGTTTATTTTTCATCTCGTGCACTAATCTGTGTCACCAAAAGTACTCTCCATCATCTGTATGTTCTGACTTGAATTGGTTTCCAGAGTCAATTGTGTATATGAGGACTGTCTCTCTCATTATAGTTAATGTGATGGGCATAATCAAGCCATTTCCTCATTACTATCTTGTTCACGACCGGTCTTAGCATTTAAAGCATCAGTTATAACGAGATATGCATCACCTTCATGCAGATGCTGGACGAGATGTTTCCTTTAACATTCCTTCAGCCAAATCTGTTGAACAGAACAACAGATCTCCCTTAAGGACAATGTGAAAGCAGTTAGGATGACATCTTTGTCAATAATTGATAGCCTTTTTATCCATTCTCAATACAACATTATTTTAACAACCCAGTTTCATCTGTGAAATGTAATGTTCAAGATTTTCTTACTATTAATGAACACACACCCCCCCCCCCCCCCCCCCCCCCCCCCCCCCGCCGACTTTGGCTTTGTGAGGAAAGTTTTGATTGAAGTTGCAGTAAATGTAAATGATTTGCAAACAGACCAGTAAAATCAAATGAAGAATCAGGGAAGAATTCTATTAAACACGTAAGATCAAAACCACACAAACATAGATTGTAAATGACACGTCTTTTTATCATTATCTTCCGCATTCCTATTTAGGAAGGGCAACGTTTGCAGCAGGTTAGGCAGCCTGGCCTATTGCAGTTGCTTTGATCGTGTTCTGTCACTGTCACTGCCTTTTCTCCCTCTGCTTGATAACACAGACACAGACCAGCTTTTTCGATGTGGACCCTGTGTGAATAGTTTGACGTACGTATCTCTGCCAGCATGCAATGCTAGCACCACGTGCACAAGTGGATCCACAAACGTCAGTATGGGGGGAAATCCCCGCCCGTGCTTCAGCAAACCATGTCCAACAGTGGACGTCTCGTTGCTAGAAGAGTGAACATTGACCCCACCCTCACACCATATTCAACTTTGTACGTGCACGATACGTGCACCACTGCCATCAT
>JADBJO010003897.1:110996-113496 GCA_016801955.1 Conus betulinus | reverse complement strand
GTATAAGGTCTGGTGTTTGCGGTTCATGCTGATCCCATAGCTTCTGTGGCCTCTTCTGATATAGTATTATGATATCAACACGAGCACAGTGGAATCAATGGAAGCCAAAACTCAACAAGTGTACAGGGAAATTGGCTGGGTGTCCCACTGGGTCTTACTGATGTTAAACTCTACTGCCGCCAAGCATAGCAGAAGCTTCCCCTAAAATCCATCCTCTAGGAATGGAAAGTAGGTAAAGCAAGGTTACTGACCATGCTTGAGGACTCTGAAGACGGCTTTGTGAGATCAGTCCGGCCAAAGCTAAAGACTGGCAGAAAATGGAAGGTTCGGGAGGCAGTAGACGTGGCAGAAGAAAACCCCAAGATCAAGGAAATAACAGACAACGCACAGACCAACAGACAGGGGCTGGAATCAACAGAAATGAAATGGCGGTGAAAAGCAAACGGGGAAGAAAAGAGAGGCATAGTGATAAAGGAGCTGAAGAGAGAAGAGGACGCTGAACGAATCCAGAAAGTAGTCCAGCAAGGCCAACAAGGACAGTGGACTATGTGGGAAAACGCATTGCAAAGAAGTCTCACACCTATGGCACATGGCACCTCTTAGAGACAATTTCATCCTCAGACCTGTATATAACCTGCCTCGAATTCGAACATGGTCAAATTATTATCATTATTATTATTATTATTATTATTATGATGATGATGATGATGATGATGATGATGATGATGATGATGATGATGATGATGAATACTTATACAGCGCCTATTCTCAGCTAGAGACCAAGCTCTAAGTGCTGTACAATCCACACTCGTTTATACAACCGGCCGCCTACTTGGGTAGCGCCGACATCTTTTTTTTTTTTTTTTTCGTCCTGGTACCACGGTAACCAAGCAGAGAAATGATACCATTCTTGCAAGACATTGTGTCAGTCCATGTTGTTTGTTACATCGCAAAATGATTTTTTATTTGGGGGAGGGATGGAAGGGGGGAGTGTTGCAAGTAATTATTCTTGGATAGCATCAAGGCGTGATAGCAATGTCACTTCTACCTGAGGAACAATTGTGAGACAGCAATCAATATTATGTGTATGTGTTCGCCACTGAGTAGTATCATCAATTCATAATTGTCCCATCACCTTATTTTTTTTTAACCAGCAAAACCAGAAATCAGAAAATAAACAAATAATTTCACCAAATAAAACATTTTAGTCATTTAATTTTGAATGTGTAGAAATATTTTAGGGTACAAAAATCGTGTATGTCGCAATTGCCTGCCTGCAGCGGCCATGTTAGATTTTTACCTTTTTTTCTGACGAAATAAATGACAAAGCGTTACAGTTGGGCAAGCCTTATAATTGGATTTCAGCAGCCCCAAATTATATAGAATGAACACATTCAGCACTATTCTAAAGATTTGCTTATGGCACTTTATCCAGATGACTTTTGACAAAATTTGACGAGTCTATAATCTCTGCATGAAAAAAATCCTCTACTCTGTTAGAGTCCTGTGTCAACTGTTGGAGATGTGCCTTCAGTCCAGTGATCGTATCAGTCAGTCAGTTTACTGGTCTGCAATCTGCCCTCTCTCTGTTCTTGTCTTAGTCGGTCCATGTCCGATTTCAAGCCTTCCACTGTGTCCGCCAATGTTCTGTGTTCTTTCTCTAAACAATCACAGAGATCAGTTATTTCATTTCATGTGTGTTCAGCTTGTTGACGTTCACAGTTTGAAGTCTAATTTTTAATATTTTAACAGAGCAGCTGTATCTGTTCACTCAACTGTCGTTTGATTGACAGAGAAAGCCTGGCCGCTGTATTGTTTAGAAGTGAGGCAGTTTCTGGTATGGTGTTGAGGGCATTCTTAGCATTAGTCGTTCGTGTTTGGCCCTAGATTTGTTTCAACATCCAGACTGAGGAGCAGACTATGTAGGGGAAACAATGTAATAATGCCACAGAGTGTCAGAACAACACAGGCACACATGCCGTAGAGTCATCTACTTCACACAGAATGTCAGTGATGCATGACACACTTACGACACCTTGCCCCTTTGTTGCACGCCTTTTTTTTTTAATCTCCCAAGCAAAGTCACTTCCACTGCATTCATCAAGAAACTGCATGCTAACTCAAACAACATGCAACACACTACCATAGCAACATGACGTCGGTAGAGTTCAAACAACATGCAACACACTACCACAGCAACAATGATGTCCATAGGGTTCAAACAACATGCAGCACACTACCACAGCAACAATGATGTCGATAGAGTTCAAACAACATGCAACACACTACCACAGCAACAATGATGTCGATAGGGTTCAAACAACATGCAACACACTATCACAGCAACAATGATGTCGATAGAGTTCAAACAAGCCTCGTCGCTGAGGTCAACGCTCACCAGTGCTCAGGCAGCGTGTTTCCCTAAAACTCCCCGGGTGAAGTCATCTGAAAAGTGTCCTGTCTCAGCCTTCCACATGTCCCAGTCTACCATGTTGTCGTT
>JADBJO010003897.1:87177-99268 GCA_016801955.1 Conus betulinus | reverse complement strand
AAACAGATAGAGACAGAGATAGACACAGACACAGACACAGAGACAGACACACAGAGATAGCGACAGAAAAAGATTGAAACAGAGAGAGAGAGAGAGAGAGAGAGAGAGAGAGAGAGAGAGGAGAGAGAGAGAGAGAGACAGACAGAGAGAGACAGACAGACAGACAGACAGACAGACAGACAGAAACAGAGAAAAAGGGGTGGGAGGATAGGGAAAGGAGGGAGACGGGAGTTAGAAATAGGGTGGGGGGAGGGAAAAGAGAGAGAGAGAGAGAGGGGAGGGAGGGGAGGGAGTCTTGATCAATAGCAACTCACACACATACACAAATTCATTACATTCTGATTCCTGATATACAGTCAACACAATGTAAGACTGAAAACAATGCTGTTTGAAATAAGCGCTCTAAAAACGTTTTGCACGACAAAAAGTTCCATTTAATACAAGGAACATTTTCAGCTTATCATAATTTATGTTCCTGGACCATAATCTCTATGACCATAATGATAAAGAATGTATGTATTCATGTTTCCAGTTTTCACTGAATTCGCTGCATGTATTCTGCGACTTATGAGGCGTGTAGGAAAAAGTGAAAGTCTTTGGGAAAAGGCATGTGAACTGACAATTCTATGTGAGAAAGATGAAAACGACAGGAAGCAAAGACACAGGGAGAGTCCATTGGACAGAGTGAGGAGGCTATGTGCACTGTACTTCCAAAATGTGAGGTAACTGTTTGCACAGCCCCCCCCCCCCCCCCCCCCCCCCCCTTTCCCTTCCCCTCTCCATCTTTTTCCCCCGGTATACCATGGAAATGACTTGCAGAATGAGAGGTTTTCCATTGCCCTGAATGGAAGTATCCACACAATACTGTGTAAATTCATGCCAAACAGCAGCGTAGAAAGGGGTCCATAACATTAAAAAGATGGACATACTTTGTCAACATGCAAGAACACAATTTTGTCTCGGGCAGAAACAACAAAAAAAAATTGTAATCAACGAAAGGTTTATTCATTTGTTTTTTGACAGATTTTTTCCCAGCGATCAACTCTTTTAAAACCAAAGATATCAAACTTCTTGTTTTGTTAAAAATACGATGAACTGTTTTGTCTAACATCAAATTCTAGCAAATGACTTTCAAAATATGGCACAGCATTTTGAAAGAGGCTGACGTTGATTAGTAAAACCTGACTGTTAATGGTAAAAAAAAAAATGCTTCCTTTTTCATGTAGGATGTAGGAAAACACCATTGAGGCTTTCCTCTTTTCCAAAATGTGAACTACCGGTAATGTCTAGGGCACACACACAAACGAAGTGGTTCATACAGCAAGTGTTGGACTTCTGCTGTGTGCCTTTGGCTGAAGTCCACATTACGGAAAAGGGGGAAGTCTGAATGGGCTTCTCCTCCGTAAACGGGAATATCCACCTGTGACGATGTTTTCGTACCGTGAGGGCCTCCAAACTGTGGATATATTGACTGTATTCTGCAGCCAAGCACATTGGCAAGGGCATGAAGTTGCCACACCCCCATGTAGCTAGAGGACTTGCTAACGTCTTCGATTTCTGTAGTGAGGACGCGTCTCAGAGCAGAAGGAGTAAGTTTCTCAGCACAAAACTTCCCTGAATATGCAGCATAAGTTTTTTTGTGAGGTTATCAGGCACAGGGTGTCCTTTTTTCAAACAATCATCATCGAGGTACTGATTCAGACTGGAGGACAATTCTGGAACAATCCTCATTCTCATGTCATCATGGAAGTCTTGAACGTGATAGACCATCACTGATGCACAACGAGCCAAACAGTTTCCATCTCCATACATCTTTTATCGGGGTCAGGAATGGAATATTGTCCGGAAAACCAAACACGTGAATCTTGATCAATAGTAAATGCAGCAGAGTCAAAGTCACTATTAACTGTGACAGGATATTTGCTAAGACATTTTCATACTTCAGTGTAATCCTTCGGATGTCTTGTATGGCTGCAGCATTGTTCTGCTCCATCCGCAAGATATGGAACAGTTCGTCTTTTGGAAGAACTGCTGACATCCATGGAGCTGCAAAAAGGAAGCAATTTTTTGTTTACCATTAGTATATAGATAACTACTTAGGCACGTTGAGATGAAATCAGTAAATGATATTTGTGTTGGTCATGGCTCATTGGCGATTTAATTTTTTAAACAAGGGCGTCGCCGAGCGGCAGACATGTCCGACACCTGCACGCTATGCACTTGCGACACCCCATGAGGGTCATCTGCTCTGTCAACCAGTGCCTGAGCTTTGACTGAAAACAGATTTCGGTTTTCAAGGTCATACGTCAAGATCATGACCTTAACCTTAATAATTCTTTTCCGTTCTTTTTTTCTACTAAGATGGCACACTACCACATTAAATTTCAAGCCGTTCTGTCAATCCATTCTGAAGATAAGCTTGGGACAGAAGAAGAAAAAAAAAAAAAAAAAAAAAACACCTTCCAAACTTTCAGGCTCCAGCAAACGTATTTACATGATCTTGCTTGGAACACAATGGTCAGAAGCGCAATAAGCCAAACCACCTTCATACAAAGTTTCAACATCCTATGCTGACCGGTGCTCGAGCTATGGCTACAAATAGATTTTGTTTACAAGGTCATACGTCAAGGTCATGACATTGACCTTGATCATTCTTGTTCTAATCCCTCTCCATTAGAGAGGCACACCACCACACAAAAAATTCATGCCATTATCCCAATCCCAATCCCCCAAAAAAAAAAAAAAAAAAAAAAAAAAAAAAAAACCTGCCAACTGCAAAGTCAGAATGATCATCTTTGGTATGGACACTGACCCATTCTTTTATTACTGTATTAGTCATCAGATAAAATGGTTTATTGATTTTATGTTAGATCAGTTTACAAATCGTAGGACTGTGTCATCAGCTTTTGTGAGAAGATACAGGCCACAGAATCGTTGCTAGTACCTTGTATACGCATTTTGCTTGTTGTACTCCTACTAAATCTGCCCTGTTACTTTAGAAAATACTAGGGTCGATAGGCCCAATCGGTCTCGCCAAAACCGAAAGTTAGGCTATTTCACGGGAATTTTGAAAGTCGGGTTACATGATGGCTGGTGCTGAGCAAAGCCCAACATATTTTTGTTTCGCTTCAACACTTATATGTAGCTTTAGTCAGTAACCCTTCAATTTGAAAACTAACCCTTCATTAGGGCAGCCAGGGGTCCTATAACCGTATAACGCAGTGCAACTCTGATCTCAAAACAATCTCAAGCTCTGTGCACATAATAATGACCAACGCCCACAAAATGATAGATAAGTCGGATTTTGAACTTATGAAGATATGTATTTCAACAGAAAGAGGATAAAAACATCAATGATATATAAAGAATTTCTGTATGTTTAAAAATATTATGAAAAAGTTATGACCCTTCAAAGAGTCCCATTAACACAGTAGCCATTTTAAGAAAAAATGGCTTTAAAATTTCCCTACTTTCTCCAACCATTTTTCCTTTGCAACCGAGGGTTAATTTTGCTGTAAACTTATGAAAATATGGGAAACCATCAAAATAATCATTGCAAACACTTTAATAATTGAATGCTATCCCCAGTCAAATACATATTGGTGCATTTAATGGCTGTTCAGGGCGCTGGAAAATGAAAAAAAAAAAAATTTTTATGTGATGGATAACTTTGTTTTTAATGTTATCTTAGCACAGATACACTAATCTCATAATTGATTGAATTGATAGGTATTTTCGAGTTTTCATTTTGCCCAGCTTTAACAAAAGTGGGTTCTTGGAGGGGAAAAAAGGTAGCTCTCTTGCACTGTGCGTTAACACATACCGGACTCACGATTCATGACATCCTATGATAAAAACAGCATATACTCGTAATGAACAAGCATACTTTATCAGAAAACAAATGATTGTGCATTATTCTTTCTTCTCTTTCTTCCTTTTCAGTTGCCATGGGGTGGAAATCTCTCTTGTCCTCTCGCACACACACACACACACACACACACACACACACACACACACACACACACACACACACACACACACACACACACACACACACTCACACACACACACACACACGCGCTCGCGCGCGCGCGCTCACACCTCACACACACACACACACACACACACACACACACACACCACACACAGCCCGACGATCAAAACCTGTGCTCCCTCTCCTCTCCACAAACAATACACACAAGTAATATGTTGGCCATCAGCAGCTGGAATGCTTTAAATGATCATTTTGATCTGCATGCAGTTACAGGAAAACGTTTCTGCCATTTGCAGATCTGGCAGAGGCTGCCCATTGCAGTTCATACCTGTATCTTTGCATACGTAGCTGTCACCAAATATCTGACAGATCTGCACTTTCTTCAGTTCATTCAACAACTGGCTCCTCATTTTCTTTTTCATCTTCGATTTGGAGTTGACCAGGCTGAGACTGACACACGCCGGTCGAAGTCGATGGGGAAGTCCCATCGTCAGCTTCGCTGTCAGTTTCGTCGTTGGAATCGAAATCAAAAAATATTCATTTTCATTGCTATTGCTGGTGGTGAAATATTCGTTTATAGGGGGCGATAATTCACTGGCCTTCATAATTGAAAATATTTCCTGATTTGGATGAATTTAACAGCGTTTCAAATACGTCGATCCAAAAATCTCATTTTACCCCCGCCCGCAGCGGCGATCAGCACTGCGTGACTCATCTATCATTTTGTGGGAGGCCGTCACAATGCACACATCCCACTGACACATGCATACACACTCACGCATCCATAGGCTTGGCACTGAATGCACCTTTCTGGCTAGATTGATTACCGGTAGTGAAGAAACAGAAACTGAAAAACTAGATCAAGCCAAAACTAAATCAAGCAGCCACATGACTGGCCCATTATATTTTCAAGCATTTGCACGGCCAAGACGACAAGCTACATCACAAACAACGCATTAAACATTATCAACATACTATATATACAAGTATTAAACCAGAACTTACTCTGATGTATCTGAATCACCCATGTTTACTCGCCACACGACTCCCCAACAAATAAAGTAACAAGTATCATGATTGGTTTGCATCTAGATCCTTTTCTCTCATTGGCTAAAGGACATACTCTCTTTTGCCATCAGATTGTGATCGACTTAGCATATAGAGGGTATCTATAGTAACATCAAGGGAATCTGGAGTTGTAGGACTTACTTCATCTGTGTCAAAACATTCTGATACTTAAAATAAATTTAACATGGACATACTTGCCTAAATCTCGAAAACTAAAGGCCGTTCAGCCTCAAACATAACACAGAAGATGTGCACCTAAATGGTGACTTTGATTCACAAATAAACTCATTTTTGACAAAAAATGGACTTACTTGGCTTTGCCTTAACAGGGCAGATTTGTTGACGGTTCATTATGGATGATCTTTATAAATATGTTCAACAAGCGGCATGCTTGGGTTTTAATGGAGAAAAAACTTACCAGTTATGTGCAACAATGCATAGATAGGGCAGACAGGCTAAGAGAGAGAGAGAAGAAAATCAAAAGAAACTAGAACTAGAGTTAGAAGAAAAAAAAGACTACAAAGGGAATCTGAATTTGAAGAAAAAAGACTACAGAGGGAATCTGAAGAAAAAGATAAAGAACGTCAATTTAAGTTGATGCAGTTAGAATTAGAGGCCGATGCTGAAATTGAAAGATTACAGGCATCCAGAACATCCACCAGCTTCACCAGTCAGTTCCGTAAGCGCACCTCAACCCCAAACAGCATATATTCCAAAGTTACCGCCTTTCGAGGAAAAAAAACGGATGACATCGATAGTTTCCTTTTCCGATTTGAAAGTCACGCAACGTCTTGTGGTTGGCCAAAGGAAAAGTGAACATTGTATATTGCGTCGTTGTTTAAGGGTAGCGCTTTGGCACTGTACCACACACTCGCGGCGAAACATAATTTAACTTGGGATCAATTGAAAGAAGAATTCCTCAAGAAATTTCAATGTTTTGCCGATCGTTTTCGCGAACGTTTCCGTTCTGTGCGCCCTGACAAAGGAGAATCGTTTCCGTCGTTTCTAATTCGTATGAGTTATTGCTTAGATCGATGGATCGATTTGTCAAAAAAAACAAAACTTTTTCAATCCCTGCGAGATCTCCTTCTCAGAGAACAACTTTTCCAGAGCGTGAGCAAAGATCTGGCCACTTTCCTTAAAGAAAGGCAATTTGAAAGCGTTGAGGAAATGTGTCAGATGGCTGATCAGTATTGCATCGCTCACCCCCATATAGGGCCCTGGCTAGGAAAGGAGAATCTTCCATTTTTGAGTCCCATGCGTCATATACAATCCCATTGGGACAGGGAAAATTACAGGAATGGAAATCGTGGGTCATTTCCGGGTCCTAAAGGATATACCTATCCTAGGAACGGACAGGGATCTTTTCACGGTTCAAGTGACTTTCGTCAGTACCAGTGTTCACCACCAGAAAAACCTGTTGCCCCTCAGCAAACGTTCCGAGGTCGTGGACAACGACCACCGCATAGAACTTTTGGGTCGGCTCGTGGACAGAACCTAAGTTCACAAAGTAATACCAATCAGTCGGCTGCCGATCAGACAATGCGATGTTTCTTTTCCGATGGCAAGTTCCTTAAAAAAAAAAAGCCCTTTCAAACCAAATGATTCAAAACCCGCGTTAGTCTCCACTGATTGTGAACAAAGCCTTGCTTTGACACCACATGAGTTGGTGATGGACTTGTGTTAGAAAACGGAGCCATCAACGGATTGCAGGCTTCGGTTTTGTGAGACACTGGGTGCACCACCGCTGGTGTAGGAAAATCTTTCGTGCTACAAAACCAGTATCTCAACACTGTCCCAAAGTGTAGGTCGTTTGGAGGCAAGATGAAACGGTTTCCACTGGCAAAATTTTCGGTCGATACACCGTACTACTCCGGATTTCTTACCGTCTGCATTACCAATAACCCAGTCTGCGACTTGATCCTGGGCAATTTGCCAGGTGTCGCTACAGTACATGGTGGTGCTGGAGGATCATTCATTCCTTGTCTTGTGAGTACCAGATCAGACATCATAGAGCAGGGAAAGGCTACAATACTGCTAAAAGTCTCAAAACTGGATGAACTCCAAATGACCCCAGTTGATCTAAAAGAAATGCGGGGAAAAGACGAGACGCTGACGACAATACTTTTTGCTGCTAAACAGACTGTCACTGACATACCAACGGACAAACCAACGTACATACTGGACTCTGAAATTCTCTACAGGTATGTACCTGGACGGGACAACAAACACGTTGTCGTTCCAAAGCCACTTAGAGAGAGAGAGAGTACTACACACGGCTCATGGTGCATTGTTCGCTGGTCACTGCGGAATCAAAAGGACATTAAAGAGAGTACTTGATTTGTTTTACTGGCCAGGTGTCACAAAGTAAGTTACAGAATATTGCCGCTCATGTGACATCTGCCAAAAGACATCTCAGGAAGGTCGCGTCCCATGTGCACCTTTGCACAAAATGCCTCTCATTTCCATCCTGTTTCTGAAGGTGGCTATTGATCTTGTTGGGCCTTTCTCACCGTCTTCTTCCGGATATCGCTATATCCTAACTTTGGTGGCTACAGCGACAAGGTATCCAGAAGTGACTCCTTTGAATAAAATTGATACAGTGTCTGCCGCTGAAGCCCTACTTGCGATTTTTTTTTCTAGAGTGGGTCCTCCAGACGAAATTTTCTCGGATTGTGGAACGCAATTAATTTCCGACCTCATGAGGGAAATTTACAGACTGTTGTCAATCTCCTCCATTTCAACCACGCCATTTTATCCCCAATCAAATGGCATGGTTCAATGATTCAATGGAAAGTTAAAGTCCATGCTGAGAAACGTTGCAAGGTAGGAACCCCAGGAATGGGATCGTTTCATACTGGTTTTGCTTTTCGCGTACAGGAAAATGCCGAACGAAACACTGGGATTCTCACCATTCGAACTTCTTTTCGAACATTCACCAAGGGGTCCTTTGAATCTACTAATCACACAATGGACAAATAAGACGGACACACCTGATAGTAAAACTGTCGACCAACACGTTTATGAACTGCATAATCGTTGAAAGGATGCATGTGAGCTTGCTCAACAGTCAGCTGATAGAAAAACAGATGTATACAAGGTCTTTGCAGATAGAAAAGCAAAGGTACGTTCTTTTCATTGTAGGGGATAAAGTCCTTGTACCACTCACTGATGAACATAACAAACTTCGTGTTATGTGGAAGAGTCCTGTTTCAGGTGGTCGAAAAAACTTCTACAGTTAAATATAAGATCAAAATGGCAAACACTGAGAAGATATTCCACGTGAACATGTGAAGAAGTATGTTAAAGGTACAAATATTGCCATCAACCAGTCAGTTGGATATGTCCTATGTTAAAAACTGATGTCAACATGACATATACTATCAGTGATGATTTTGTACCCAATGAAACGTAACGGGACAGATCAAAGGTTGTGAAAACAGCAAATGTAGGATTGTTAACATCTACCAGTGCAGACGATGTTGTACCCCTTCCTACTCTGTCTATCAAATGTGAAACTTATGATGATGTGGTTTTGTCGAATGATTTGTCTGTAAGTCAGACAGAACAGCTCAAAGAAATTTTGAAAGACTTTCAGGATGTGTTGACAGATACCCCCAGTACAGTGACTGGAATTGAACTCCATAGTACTCAGTTAACTACTGAAATACCAGTGCAAAACCAGACCATACCCCCATCCCGTTTGCAAAAAAAAGAGGTTGTCGAGAGAGAAATCAAAGTAATGCTAGATTGAAAAGGTCATAGAACCTTCTACATCTCTGCACAGATCACCAGTTGTATTGGTGGACAAACCTGATGATTCGGTGCGGTTCTGCATCGATTACAGGAATTAAACAAGATCACTGTGTTCGATGCCAAGCCCATCCCAGACATTGAAGAACGTCTGTGTCAGCTCTCAGAAGGAAATTATTTTGTGAAAGTAGACTTAACTAAAGGATACTGGCAGATCCCAATGGCTGAAACTGACAAGGAAAAGACAGCATTTCAAACACCTTTTGGATTTTCCAATGGACGAAAATGCCATTCGGCTTGCAAAATGCTCCAGCTTCTTTTGCCAGAATGATGCGAGCCCTGAAACTCCATGAATGTGGTTCAGTCAGCTTTTTTTTGACGATATTTTGTTGGCTGCAAAGTCATGGAGTGACCTCCTTTCTAACTTACGATCCTTTTTTTTCCTAATGCTGAAGTTTTGGTCTAACTGCGAGACCATCCAAAAATCGTGCCGGTTTTCAAACTCTCGAGTTTTTGTGTCACACTATTTCAGTGAAGAAAATGACGCCAGAAGGAAGGAAAGACGAAACAAAAATATCCTACACAAACCCACTACAAAGAAACAGATCTAGTCACTCACTGGATTATTGTCTTACTATAGACAATATGTACTCCAGTTTGCGTCCCTGACGGCCACTTTGACTGAATTGATGAAAGGGACGAAGAACAAAAGTGTTGTGTGGTCTGATGAGTGCCAGAAGGCTTTAGAGTGTGTTCAGAACACCCTCAACTCATTTCCTGTTCTTTTGTTACCCTCCCTCTCAGAAGACTTTATTTTGAGAACCGATGCCAGTTCCAAAGGTATGGGAGCGGTACTTTTGGAGGAAAAAATGCTTTGTTACATCCCGTACAATACGCCAGTAAAAGTTCTCAAAGACACAGGAGAAATACTCCTATTGACTATTGAGAGGGAGTGTTTGGCTATTGTATAGGCATGTGAGAAGTTCGTCAGGTTCTTGACTGGAAGAAAATTTTCGGTTACAGACCGACCACAGGCCATTGACGTTCCTGCAATCGTCAAAGACTAAGAACAACAGATTGTTAAGGTGGTCTTTGGCATTGCAAGAATTCAAATTTACTATTGAACTAGTGCTTGGAACACAAAATGTCATGGCAGATTTGTTGTCACGTGTATGGATACTCATGGACGGATGTAACTGTCTTCAAGGGAAAGACTATTTCTGCTGTTTTGTCTTTCTCTGTGGGCACGGTGTGTTCACATTTGACAGTGAATTGTATGCTACAGCCTATTTAAATCGAGTGTAATTTGTGCTTACTTTGCTTGTTGAAGTGACTATATGTTTTACAAGCAAAAACTACTTGACATTGATGTATTACACATATATTCTTTGCTTTATTCCTGTGTAAACAATGAAAAATCATCATGCACTATTTATATCTAACTTGCTTGTGAAGGTGAATGTATGTGTCACAAGCAAAAAGAACACTTCAGAAATGTATACGGACATACTGTGATTGTGCTGTGGCACAAACCTATTGCTTTCATTAGTCCATTGTCAACAATGTAAAATATGTTTGACTTTTCAGTGGACAATAACATTACATGTGGGAAACAAAAAAAAATGTTTATTTTGTTTACATGCCTCTTGAGAAACACTTACACTTAGAAATATTCTCATTTCATGAGGGTTTTGAAACACATGATGTGAGATAAAGGTAAAGGAAAAAAAGTGTTTCACATCTTAACATATAAACACAATTTGTACTTTGAATTGTCAATATCCCTAATAGATTTTTTTGTACTTTGAATTGTCAATATCCCTAATTGATTTATCCATTTAATTTGTGAAATGTAATTTGTGGTGATGATTTTGAATTTGATTTTTTTTTTTTTTTTTTTTTTTTTTTTAGAAAGACTGAACTTTTGAAACATGGTATTTATGGTGAATCATGATGGTTGATTCTATACGTTGGTGAATAATTTGGTGAGTCATGTGTGACAGATACACATTTGTGATTCATGACTGAAGATGTGTTTTAAGTGAAAAAAAAAAATCTCGGGATTTTCTTTTTTTCACCACAGGATGGGGGATGTCATGTGACGTAGCTTCACATCAAGGCATGTGTCGTTCCATCACATGTAGTCTAGTGATATGAATCATTTCCCCCACGCCACAACTAAAAAGGAAGAATATTCATGTGGCTTGACTAGTGTAGCGGGCATCCTCAATAATTGTGAGGATCACTCAGTGAAATAAAAACAATGGTGGTCATTGGGTGAAAGTGACCACTGAGAGATAGTTTAATACGGGCTGGTAAGATGCCTGGTCATGTGTTTTTTGAAACACTGAGTATGCACTCACTAGGAGGAGGGAGGAAAGAATTAGTTTTAGCCCAGGAGATGGCCTAAAGACTCGAACCTGTCATGACGTTGGTCAAGGGGTCCTCACCGCTGACCAGTCATTACCAGGTGAGCCATAGATAGTTGGGGAAAGGTACAGGGGAAAAGCTAAAGAAAAGAGAAAGAAAGAATTCATATGTGAATTGGGAAGCAGGTTACTTACACGAACCTTATTCGAGTTGCAGCCCTTCACCCTTCACCCTCACCCTGTCAGCCATTCCCCATCTGATGCTGCATCGGCATCTGTTTCTTAAGTGCTGAGATGGGTGAGTAACGATGACCATGGTGTGGGAAACACACCGATAGCGCGGCGAGGCCGTCGTCTCTGTATAGTCCAACTTGCTTTCCGAGTTGTTTTTGGATAGCATGAACAGTCCGACCAGTTCGCATGTTTCGGCACCGTCAGAAAAAGCCATAAAAAACATAAAATCAAACACGGAATACAACCTCTGGAAGAACACATATGACGTTATCCAATGGTTTTAAAATCTTAACAAACAGAAGAACACAGTATTCATCACATTCGACATAGTAGACTTCTACCCATCCATAGATGAAGAGCTACTCACTAAAGCTATGAAATTTGCTAATAAACACACAGACATAACAGGGTCAGAAATGGAAATTATTCTTCACACCAAGAAAACTTTACAGCAGAAATGAAGCACGGATCAAGAAAACGAACAGAAACTCAACATTTGATGTGACCATGGGATCGTATGACGGTGCCGAAACATGCGAACTGGTCGGACTGTTCATGCTATCCAACATCCAAAAACAACTCGGAAAGCAAGTTGGACTATACAGAGACGACGCTCTCGCCGCGCTAAACAACAATCCAAGAACCATCGAAAAGAAGAAAAAAAAAAACTATG
>JADBJO010003897.1:57500-72000 GCA_016801955.1 Conus betulinus | reverse complement strand
GCACACCACCACACAAACACACACACACTCTCTCTCTCTCCTTCTGTGCGCGCGCGCGTGTGTATGTGTGTGTGGTGCGTGTGCATGTGTGTGTGTGTGTTGTGTGTGTGGTGTGTTCGTGGAGTGATGGAGAGGAGAGAGAGAGTCTTGGTGTCAGAGAGAGAGAGAGAGCCAGATAGAATGATAGAAGTGCACGGCAATTATGCCAGTAACATTGCTTGAAACACTGGTCCCTACTTCGATACAAACATACTCAATTTGAAAAAACAGAATATTGTACACCAATATTGTTTTTACTTTTTACTTTATTCTTCATAATTTTCACTGGCATCACTTTTCTTAAAAGAAAAAAAAAAAGAAAAGAAAAAGAAAGAAAAAGAGTACGCTAAAATCTAGGTACATCAACAACGGAATATTACGATCTGGTAACAAATGTTTTAACGATGGATGTAGATCTACACAAGCATACAAACATCTACAAGATAGTTACTGAGAGAGAGAGAGAGAGAGGAGAGAGAGAGAGAGAGAGAGAGAGAGAGAGAGAGAGAGAAAGAGAGTACCACAGTTACACGGATTTTCATCAAGATCACAAGTATTCATTGCGACTGATTAAAAAAAAAAAAAAAGAAAGAAAGAAAAAGGAAAAAAAGCAAAGTCAAGGTGTAGTTCTAGAAAAACATCGTAACAAATACACTAATTACAAAACATTCAGCATTGCTCGTATAAGTAAGGGAGTTGGAGGGGGGGTCGTCAGCATCATTTTCTGTTGTTGTTTTTTTGTTTTTGTTTTTTTTTTTTTTTTTTTTGAAACACCCCAAACCCCATCGCTACTCCTCCTCCCCCCCCCTCCCCCCTCCAGAAGCCCTCCCCCCACCCCACACCACACACACACACAAACACACACACAAAAACACACACAAACACACACTCACACGCACACCACACACACACACACACACACACACAAAACACACACACACACACACACACACACACACACACACACTTGTATCTTTTTTTTTATCTTTACACAGTTTGCAAAAGTTTGTCACATAGTTCAGTTGGTATTTATTTTTAAATTTGTTAAACATGTTTCTGAGTGATTAACCATTCGTCCTTCTACGCATTAATTGACCTGCATCGTACTACCTATCCAAATATGATTGACAGTGCTCAAGAACTGACAAAGTGGTCCACTGGACGCTCTCCTTATGGTTTTACATATTGTGTAATTGGACTTTTTTTTCACTTAAAATAATCGTTTTCCAGAGGTGCGGGTGGGTGTGTGTGCTTTATTTGTTATTCTAATTGAATCATACAGGCATGTTCACACACCACACACACACACACACACACACACACACACACACACACACACACGCACGCACGCACGCACGCGTGCGCGCACACTCACATCGTCTGATATCACTTTTAGTGGGAAGACGTTAAAACTGAAGAAGAAGAAGAAGAAGAAGAAGAAGAAGAAAAAGAAAAAGAACACACACACACACACACACACACACACACACACACACACACACACACACACACAGGGGAGGCGAGGAAGGGGCCGAGACCGGGGCCGGGAGGGGGTGGGGGTTCAGATCAAGTCGGAGCTGTAATCGGAACCGCTGGACTTGACGGGTCGGTCAGCAGCAGGAGGTCTAGTGTTATTTTGGCCGAAAAACCCCCCGTTTTCACATATAACTTCATCCCATTTTGCCCGATTTTGCCCAATTTCACGAAAACACACTTTTTGATGTTTAAAATCGGGCCTTTTTGCCTCTAATAACACTAACACACTCCTTGGCTAGACCTGGTATATTGAACTTCCCCCCGTTTTCACATATAACCTTATCCATTCATTGCCAATTTGTTAAAATTAAGTTTTTTAAGTTTTTTCTAAAAAACACACAATTCTCGATGATTTTAATATGAAAACGGGGGGGGTTTTCGCCCAAAATAACACTAGTTGAGCTAGAACCGGTATATTTACCTTCTCTCTGACATTCTTCTAGTATACTCACCTATTTCCAGCACTATCATTAAATCAGAACAACCAACCAATCTTCCGTCTTGGTAGTTATTTTTACACACAATGAATTTATTTGATCCTCAGTTAATTCTTTAAACTGTTTGTCTTTAAATTCAATTAACTGATAATCGCAATAGCCTGTTTTAGTTGATACTACTCTTAATACTGCAGACGGCTGACCCGTTATGCAAATTACTGTTTGTTTTTAATTCAGTCAAATTAACAAACAACAATGGGTTAATTAAAAAATCGGACGGTCTGTTACCTCTATATTCATAAATGCCCCCTTCTACAAGATCATGTGTTTTGATATGATACGTTTCGCCTATATTATAAAAGCCCATAATTCTAGCAAGACTTCTAGGCAAAACGTACTCCCTTTTTTCTTTTGGAACAAACATAGTGATCGTAAGATTTGCCTCATTAATTTCTAACCTATGTTAAATTTGCTAAATACTTCTTTTAAAGAACAAAAGTTATAATAACCATCGGGGATTGTTAAACGTTTTAATTGATTGCCTTCTCCGTCCTTAATATCTATCCAGTTGTTTTTAGCCCTTTCATATATATTAACCCACTTAAATTTAAAACCCGATCTCTCTAAGAGCCACCCTATACTGACCGTCTCTATTGTCAATCGGATATTTTAAGAACACACGCTCGTTTTGCTTGGTTATATAAATGTACATGTTTTTTTTTTAAAATAAAAATTTATACAATTATTAACTATTTAAAAATGGATCCTTTTAAATATAATGAAGGTGCTACTTACAACGCTGGACCGTTTTATAACCCCAAATCGCTGGACTTTACTCTCCTAACCATCGCAGTTGATGAAACATATGGCTTTCAGGTCAGACTTTTAAACCCCTGCAAAAAATACTCAAACCTCCCATAAAAAGTGACAGACAACCGAAACTATGGTCAAGCAAGCCCATGATTTTCTTCCAGAACCAGTTAAATTTGCAAATTTACTGCGCAACTACTGGCTGTGGTGTCTCATACGCAAACCATCTACACCACCCCAATCTCTTAGTAAGATCAGTTTATACTTTTCATGTTTACTATCAGTACAGACGCATACTAACTGAACTACAGTGCCTCTCCCAAACGACCAATCCTTCTCTCCATTTAACAATCCATGGACACAATACTGCTTATGAACGAATCTGCAACGAATTTAACATCAAACCCTCGACTGACTTTAGACAAAAGTTAGACCGCAATCACGGCTTAGGCACCTTGTATTTGTGGGGGACCAAAAGAGAATACAATTTTGACTACTGGCCTGACCACACCTCTCTTTAAGCCTAACAAACAAGTTAGACTGGCGTCCATAGAACAGAAACATCCCAATGCTTGGGCAACATTTATCTTAGATGAAAGTCAAGGCCTAACGATGCCGGAGTCCAAAGGCTAATGACTCCATAAGGACATACGTTTGGTGTCTCTTAGGAGCCCAAGCGCAGACCAAATCTAGCATAGTGGATCAGTCTACAGGCTTCGACGCAAGAAAACAGTTTCTGGCCAATCTAGAAGACACCCATTAATTCTGCTGTTGATTTGCCCTCCAGCATCGAAAGGTACCAGAACGTTCTTGTACACGCCAGGTCCAAGGTTGATTTTGTAGTAGGCCATGGATTATATATGTTGCCGTCTGACCTTAGACTACAGATTGGTATCATACAGAACTATAACAATGAAATCCTTATTGCCGAGATGATCAAAACTTAGGGCACAATCAAAGTTTAAACACAAGGCCTGCTCCATCCATTCTAAAAAAAGCACCCAGCTCTGAAGAAAGCGACCCAACACCGCCCATTATAGAAAGCGACCCAACCCCATCCAACCCCCCCATCAGCATCAGAAAGCGACCCAACACCACCTGTTAATGTGCCTCACCCTGACAGACACACTAGTGAAAAGACAGCTCTTGTTGTGTTTTTAACTTTTACCGACTGTCTGTACTTTACTTCACTAAAATTAATCCAATAGCCAGCACCCCCAAAGTCCACAGATGGTCAGCCATATAGCCAGCCACTTTGCCTATAGTAGACAAAACCCAACTAACAACACTGCCTATTATGCCCGGCAGAGCATCAGCTGCTTTAGCCGCTAACTTCTTTAATAAGTTTGCCAGATGATGCAATTGTTTTCTAATCCAGCTTCTCCCAGGTTGAGGCGTTGGAGGCGGTGCTGGCCCCGCTGTTGGTGCACTGCCTGTTAATGCATAAACCAGTGTAGAGATGGCAAACCCAACAGCCGTTAATATACTAACTATTGTAATCCCCTGCTCTCTGAACAGAGTCCTTATTCTTTCTGCTAGTGTAGTGTTTTCGTAAAGGACTCTGTTTAGTTAGTTTCTCTGATTCTGCTTATTTGTGATGCTAGCTTTGCTCGATTATTAGATAATGCTTCTAACCGGGCTGCCCTTTCTATCATTAAATCTTGTATTTTTTCTGCTGGATTCTAGCCTTTTCTTCTGGTCCCAGATTGTTGTCATCCGCATCAGCCAGATTATTTTTTTTTTCTTCTATTTGTCTATCCAGCTCACCAAGTTTTGCTAGATTGCTTGTTAGTTCGCCTCTTATAGTCTGTAAAGCCTTATTAAGACCCATAATCTCACGCATGGGCAATGGAGAATCACCGATTGTTTTTTAGTGCTGTCTCCTCATCAGTCTCCATAAAACTCGTTTCAATCTCTGCTATTAGTTCATCTGCTCTTTTACTTAATTCTTCAAGAGGGATGTTTTGCAATTCAGATTGTGATGGCACCTCTCTCTCTAAGTTTTGTAAAGCACTAACAGCCTCAGGTCCTAAATCTATAATGTTTAATTGTCTTTGCACAATAATAGGGAGGCCTCGTTTAATTGTGCTTAGACTTAAAAAACTGGGTTGGGTCCGCCTTTGTAGTAACTCTTACACGACCTCCTGTACTGGTCTTTATATACAAATGATTATTTTCTTCCTCAAAATCGTTAGGATCAATTACTTCTGGTAGATCTCGTCCTATGCTTCTATAGAATGATTCAATTCTTGCTCGCAATAGTTCTTGACGCTGCCTAGGAAGTGAAGAACCTACTTCTTCAAGTTCTTCACGCAATGAAGGACTCGGTTCTCTTTCTTCATCTTCTTCTTCAATAGGATCGATTGCATCAAAATCTTCATCCATATTTATAATATGTTTTATTTATTTTATAAAAAAAAATGAACTCATACGGTTGCGATCTTGACCCATACAGAAAAGCAAAAGAACCCATGGGCGTAAAAGGGCATAAGGCAGACCGTGCTTGTTACAAATACTCCGTCAACAGTTCAGCCCGGTCAGCTGTTAACAGTCAGGTTTCCTGATCTTGGAGATAATGATGTTATAATGCCAGGCACAACTAAACTATCCTTCAAAATAGACATTAATTCAACAGACACTAATGCCAGTGTTGTTGCGAACTTGGGCAGGGCCATCATTAAAGAAATAAAAATCAAACTGGAGGGCCGAGAAGTCTTTACGTTAAGCAACGCAGACATCTTTACACTCTACGCTGACCTATGGCTGCCTACAGAAGAAAGAAAAGACAAGGTTTACCAGGGCATCCAAGACGCCAACGGACTTAAACACCGGCTGAATGCGGGGGACGCAGAGTCTGACAACAAAGATGAGGCGGTAGCTCAAGCATTTGGCAACAGATTTGCATCCCTCTAGATTTTGAACTGTTAAAGACTCATCAGCCATACTACCAGGGCGCACTCAAAGACAAACTTGCTTACGAATTAAGATTTAGTGACAGCGATTCTGTCATTCTGTCTGAAGACCCTTTAGCCAGATACACACAGTGACATCTCTCTTGAGTTTGATGTTGTTACTAACCCCGAACTGGCCAGAACAGTCTTAACTCAGTATAAAAATAAGACGGTTGTTTATTTTGAACGAGTTGTGCACCACATTACAGAGATTAAAAACAAGAAAGACACTGTCTGGAACATAGCACTCAGCTAGCTATTCTCTCAGGTCATTAAAAGCGTCTTGTTGTTGTTTACAAAAGTCACAGAGCCCTTTCAAAGAAAGAGTGAAGTGTTTTATAATCCAAAAATTGAGCACCTGTCTTGTAGTGTAGATGGCAAACCCATTCAGCTGTTTTCAGCCGGACTCTTGCCTCACCAACACTTCGATGAGATAAGAAAGTTGTTTGCTGGAGGAAGACAAACACATCCTACAGCCGATCTTGTGTGCAAGAAACTTCACCTTCATGATGTAAGACTCGAAGATTATCTAACAAGAAAGTACGGCCTCTGGCTAGACTTCAGATCAACGTATGACAACAGATTGCATGGAAGCGGAAGAAAAACGGGTCAGACGGTATAAACATACAGATTAGCAAAGAAGCCGAGGATAATGGCAGGTTACAAATGCACGTTTTTGTGCTCTGTGATGCTCAATTAAACATTGTGGAAAACAGACTGGAAAATATAATCTATTA
Organism: Conus betulinus; assembly: GCA_016801955.1. Classification (NCBI taxonomy): domain Eukaryota; kingdom Metazoa; phylum Mollusca; class Gastropoda; order Neogastropoda; family Conidae; genus Conus; species Conus betulinus. The sequence goes on along the minus strand of JADBJO010003897.1, from coordinate 65,490 downwards.
AAACCTATTAAAAAAACAGAATGGACAGGTTAAGCTTTTTGCCCAAAGACCCCCACTGTTCTTTATTTGTGGGGATTACCGGATGTGGGAAACAGTCTTTGTACTTGATTTGTTGCAAAAACGGTCTACAGGTTTTGTTACGAGCACATTGTTATATTCTGCACAACCATTAAGCATAATAAGTCTTACAAAGAAAGAAAGTTTGTTTGGACAGATGACAATGTATTTTTAGTTGACCCCAGTGATAACCTGAGCGACTGTTTAGAGTATTATTATAAGCTATTTGAGGGAACTGAAACACTGTTTATTATTGATGACTGTTCGGCCGAACGAGACATGTTAAAAAAAAGGAAAACCCTGTCTAAGCTGGCCTTCAGCGGCCGGCACGCATTAGTTTCTGTTTGGCTTTTAACTCAAAAATACAATGCTGTCTTAACAGATTTTAGATCCCAGTTAAAAATCAGTCATCTTATTCTATACTAAGGACAAGGACAGCTTTGAAGACTGTTTGCGAGAAAACTATGTAATCAGGGACAAGGATGAACTAAAAAAAATAAAAGACCAGCTAGAAAAATCTAAACACGCTAAACTATGCTTACGGACTGATCCCCCAGTTCAGTATATTTGCTTAGCATGAATTATTTATTTTTTATTATAAAAAAATGTCTCGAGGGCCTGAATCAAAAGTGGAGCTTGCTCCCAAATGTGTTGCAGTAGAGCTAAAGGATCTAGCAGACACAGCCGAGTTTGATTTAATAGGAGAGGCAGGAAATATTTACGGATTTGAGTACACCGATGATGGTGTTTACAAACGAATAATAATTGAAGATAAGACAAAACGCCCCCCACATCCTAGACTAGAACAGATAAGAAAAACCTAACAGCAGACGATTACGGCAAACACGAATACAAACTTTATAGACGAGACAATAACTGGACGTTGCTCCCCCAGAGATTGACTGGGACATAAAGTTTGACTTGCTAAGCCCCAATGTATACTTTGATAAGAAAAACAATTTCAGGAAAGCTTTGAATGCGGGAGCCCTTCTTGTTAGCCTCGTCCCAGGAACACAACAGAAAAAGCAGATAGAAATAAAGCCATACGGAAGAAGAGAGTATGTGCTAACTAGAAAGAAGTCCTTAGCTGAAGTAGGGGCCGACACAGTGACCCTAGAGTTTCTTCCAAAAGGCCCACTGCCCAACAAAATTACGATGTTTTTTGTTATATTAATCACTCCAAGTGAGTCTGTTCCTAGTTTACCAGAACATACTTTAACGAGGGGTGTACAATTAACATCAGAAAACTTGGACACTCCTCTCAGGCTTGTTATTGCTATTACTAAAAACGAGGATGAAGTAAACACTTTCACATCATCCGACAAAGTCACTGTTAAGGTTGACAAAGACAAAACTGACAGTACTTGATTTTATTTTCATTAAGTATGTTGATTTTATTGCGTTTTACTCTGTTGATCAAGTGCTGTCAGAAGAGCTAATAAGAAAATATTTACAAGATTAATCAAATTAAATTTTTGATTAAAAAAAAAAATGGACGAACAGGCTCATAAGTTTAGATTAAAGCACCTGACTGAACTTGAAGAAGAAATAGAAAGCGACTTAAATAAGTATCGGGTTACCAGAAGAAAGTATGCTAAAGCTTTGAATGCTCTCTCTTACATGATTACAAGCTCATCGGTTGTGGGAAGTGTGAGTACCGGGTCTAGTGTTGCTTTTTTGGCTTCTGGAGTAGGTGCGCCGGTGTCTATAGCTTTAGGAAGTGTCGGTTTAGGGTTAGGCGCTGTGTCTGTGATTGCTAGCGGAGTATTAAAAAAGATTACACCCAAACTTCAGAAACATACGGCAATTGTTGCTTTGGCAACCGCCAAACTTCATTCATTAAAGTTAACAATAAGCAAAGCATTGCTGGATGGAAAGATTACCGACGAAGAGTTTCAACGGGTCATGACTGACGGTGATGATTACAAACGTCAGAAACTTGAACTCCAAAAGAGTGGAGAAAGACTTTTACTTCTGAAAAGGTAGACACCGAGGCAATTAAACTAAACATCGCAAAACAAACAACCGATCAGCTAAACCCAAAATAAGAATTACGAATTACCTAGATGTTCTGGTTTAAAAAATGAAGCCCAACCAACCACTATATTATACATTGGATGATATATCTCAATGGATAATAGCTATATTGATTTTTTAGCAAAAGTTCATTTATTAACGATATTAAGACCGTTAAAACAAAGCAAAAAAAAAAAAAAAAACAACGGCCAACTAACCAACTAACCAACCAACCAACTACCAAAAATACCAACAAATAAAAAAAAAAAAATATAGGCTTTTTTTTTTTTTTGCTTAACTTACAGGCACTGTGTTTGGTGGGACAACTTGAAGCTCTTCACGAACAAACGATCTTTTGGGGGCAGGCTTTCTGGAAGCGAGAGTCTCTTTAGAAGAAAGAGTCTCTCTTAAATAATAAACCGGCGGGGATGTTTTCATTATTCTTTCGACTTCATATATGTCTACACTCCATACAGGGTCAGTAGCTCTAATTCTAACATCACCCTCTGCCTCTCCGGACGCATATAAATATCTTACCTTCAGCCCGAACGGCAAGAGTTTCTGGGATTGCCCTTGCACGCCTTCAGCAATGCTTACTTTTTTAATCTAATCGCATTCACTGGCTTAAGACCATTAAATTCTTCGTTGTTCATGGCACGTAGGACTGCTGGCAATCTGCTAACCCATTCTGTGTTGCGAGCCCGGTCCATAATCTCTCTGTAATATTGATAGGTAAACAATCGTTCAGCCAGGTTCTTATTAAAGTTTTCTACGAGGGCCTGAGAACGATGGTTGCCAGGGATCCCTCTCTTAACTGTAACCCGGCGTCTTAAGAACAGTTGGTTTACAGCCCCTTTAAACTCTTTCCCATCATCAACCTGAATCAACCTGGGATACTTTTAATGGGCCTCGCATGTATATTTGTTGTAAAGCCACAGCCACAGCAGTTGAGCTTTTATCCGTCAAAGGCTCAGCATCTTTATACCTGGAAGCCATGTCAACTACGGTCAGAGCATACTTGAACCTTTTTCTTCTAACCGTGTCATGAGGCAAATACAGCAAGTCCATCTGATGGGTGTCATTTGGAACAGAGTTAACAAATTTAGGCCTTATAATTCTTTTGGGCGCGCAGGTAAATATATTTGCCAAACTGCTTGTTTAGAAAGCCAGTCTTTTGCTTCTGATTCAGACACCCCAGCAGCTTCACTAAGTTTATTAATAGCAATCTTCCCCTTCCAATAACCCTTAGGAGAATAATATATTTTGTGCATTGTACTTGCCAAGGACTGTATTTTAATAAACTATTTTAATAAACTTTTTTTTACACAAGAAAGTGTGCAACAAGGTAAACTGAAGAAGTCATGCCAACTACAATAAAAGCTATCTCTGCAGCCTTCTGATCCTCCGATGGTTCATAAAAGTCAGACAGGTCTGGGGGGTGATGTTAGAAAAACTCTTTCCAGTCACTAAGTAATACTCATTCATCGCGTCATCAACGTCTGTAAATGTGTGAGCCGCATGACCCTGTTCTCTTAATTTGTTATTAATAAAGTCTAAGTGAGCAATCCTCCGTTTTTCATAAGCGTCTTGCGCTTTGGCCAAATTCCATTGCCTTGTTATGACGTTCTCTTTCTTCATCGGACCGTAGTTTACTGAACATGTAGTTGCTGCCGAGAGAAGGCCAATGCATTAACAATTGCTCCTCCCACCATCATAACCAACCCGGACATCCTTTTATGTACTAATATTTTTCTGGGATAATGCTTTGAGCAACTAGAAAGTCTTTCGTTGCAATGCCGGCAGTTATCACAACTATAACCTTAACAATGTCTTCGATGTCTAACCTTCCTAGGTCAGCCGGCTTCATCCAAACAGGTTTTTTCCTAACACGCTATAGCCTATACTAAGGCCGCTGATTACAGCCGAGTGGTAGATAGTATTGATAATCTTGGCGCTGCTCATTTTTTTATTAAAAAAAAAATTAAAAAAATAATTAAAATAATCATAATATGAAAGGGCTGTCTATATGCCTTTTTATCAGGTAATCCTTCGTCGTTAAAGACAAAAATAAGATTGCGATTAGTTTTGGCGAGTCTTCTATCTTTCCCAGGTTGGGAGGTTTGATTCTAAGAAGACGGTTTCCGAGGGCTGAATAAACAATAACGCCAACAATCGGCACTGCATAATTAACCAGCATTATATTTTTTTATATATATAAAAAACAATGAACGTCGATGAACTATTAAAGTCTGAGGAGCTGGCAAACGATCGCTCGTTAGACCGTTCGTTAGACCGTTCGTTAGAACATAAGGAGAGATTATACTCTCTGGCTGCGTGTGGCAAAACGAGGCAGTATCTAGGCACTGAACTAAGCATCGAACAGATTCAGCAGTTGTCTGCTTCAGACATTGAGAAGTATTACGCCAGGTACGAAGCTCAGCTAGGATCCAAAATGGTTAGATCAGTGGGGCAGACAGTAATTAGTTTGTATGCTAAGTTAGTAGGCAAGATGGCGCCGATCGATTCAGAAGAAGACTTAAAATATGACTTGACACAAGACCCGGTTTTATCCAAATCGCTAGAGTCTCTGGCATGCGACATGTATTACAGATTTGGAACGCTGTTATGCCCATTCATTATGGGGTTAATTACTTTTTTTATCATATTAATTTTAATGCTATTAAAAAGAATGACCGAGACACCGGAGAAGACACCGGAGAAGGTGGAGGAGAAGACACCGGAGAAGACACCACAGAAACACCACAGAGCCTTCCACAAGTGAGTAGTGTTACTAGTGTTACTAAAAATCCTGGCCGTGTTGCGGCTGGTAAAAAGCTAGCTGAATGGAACCGACTGCAAAAAAAACAAACCAAGCAGCAAAACAAAAAATTATTAGATAATAATACACCAGCACCACCATCGCCAAACTTAACACCACCATTACAATCTTACCGTACGGTGTATTATTTGCTGGCAGTTGCTGGGGTCGGGGTTTATTGGCATACAACTATCTAACGCCATACCTAACAACAAAGACACAAAAACCCACAAAAGAAATAAAAGCAGAAGAACCAATCGCTGAAAAAAAATCAGACCCCGATCCATTTTTGATGAGTTAGATTTTTTAAATGGACTTGTCAAGAACCTAAAGAAACTAGTTAAGTTAATTAGAACAAATCTTTCTAAGTGTAAAGTCTAGTCGGAGAGTCTGGTTAAGTTCTTAATCAAGTACTGGTTAGTTCTTAATCAAGTACTGGTTAAGTTCTTAATCAAGTACTGGTTAAGTTAGCCCAGGTCAACTTCTAAGTTCTTAATCAAGGTTAGTTCTAGTTAGTTCTCCAGTGGCCTATAGCATATGAAAACTCCGGAGAGACAGTTGTTCGCTTGTTGTTATTAGAAACTAGTGATTTCTTGTTAACAGCTGTTGTGTTTACTTGATGAAGAGTTGATCGTAGATTAACGTTTGTATTATAAAATACTTTGTCTTCGAATAGAGCTTGTTTGTAGTTGTCGTGAGTTATATTTTTTTTGACAACCGGTTTACTTATGCCTTTAGCTTTCTTAATTACCGAGGTCTGGCTGGCAACGCTATACATCTTGGACCGCAGGCCGACGTATTCCTGGATGACTGTCCCATTTCAGCTCGTCCTTCATCTTTCCATAACTTTCTTGTTCACAGTTGAATGCAAAGGACTGTCTTTAGGATAGTCACAGGTGTCGTACCACCCATCTGATCCCTTTACTATTTCTTCTTCTAAGTCCTTGTAAAAATCTTCAGTGGGGACGTCCAGAAATAATGAGTCAGTGTCCGTGTATAAGACTCTAGACTGGGGATATTTCGGTTTAAAGTAGTCATACAGAAAACTCCAGCATCAGCAACTTAGACAGCTCTAACACAGTGTGAACCCGATAAACACCGGCTTGTCCAACATTACCTTTTGTTTCTTCATCATGATGCCAACCAGGTCGTCATTAAATTGTCTGAAGTCTTGGTAATTAGGTTTGGAGACTAACTTGATTGCCTGTCTTCCATTCGTAACCAGTCTTACATCTTTACGTTTGTGCGGGTTCTCCATCGTCTTGCCAAAACAGCTGTTGTTCATCAACTTGAAAAAGTCTTTTCTGATGCGTCAGTAGATTTGGTTCTAAGATCGGTGTTCTTCATGATGTATGGCTTCATAAATGGTGTTTGTTTTAAAAGCAATTATCCGGTGAACTGCTGTTAGCTTTAATCCGTGTCTTAAGTAAAACTGCAATAGTCTGTAATGGCACACATACTTAGTCTTGTTACGAAGATTAGGCACGAGTTTAGGGGGTTCTGTGGGAGCCATCTGTAATGAGCTGCAGCCAGAGGGTAGTCGTTATGAAGGTCGTGCAGTTCTTTTGGATACTCTAAGTCTACTTCTAAGATTAGTCCTGCCGGGTGATCAGGCGTAATTCTTGCCAACAGACCTAGCACATCATTGACGTCAAAAGGGCCCGATGTCCATTTTAAAGTCTCTTTTAGTGGGAGTGTCTGGCTCATAGCCCATCCGTACAGATTGTTGGCGTCTAGATACATCAGATAGTTAGATGGCTTGGTTGGGTCATAATCGTCTAGATACTTATTGTTGGCTTTACAGTAAGGATGAGAGGCCATGCTGATGCCACCCCTTAAACCTTTTTCAATCATCTGGATTGTTCCCAGATCAGAAATTAAGTCAATCTGCATGTTAGTGGATTTTAAGAAAGCGTCCCAAGAAAGACCTGGAGAGCAGAGATGTAATGCGACGAGTCTAGGCCATAATGTTTCATGCAAGTAGATCTGTAATTCTGGAAGATGTCTGCCAATAAACAGACGTCAGCCATCAAGTAATGATCGTGATAATCACCCATTGTTCGGCAGTATAATTCTTTCCAGGCTTTCTGCGCATATTCATAATTAGAGTCGGATATGTGTTCGCCTGTAAGCCGGCTATAAAAGTCTTCTTTAGCTGGGAGGGCTGGCTCATCAAACTTGTCCCACGAGTCCATGTATTCATAAGGATAGACACCTTTACGAACTAAGGCCGGGTCGAAGTATTGTCTAGTTATTGGATAGTCATGTAGCGATTCTGCTAACTTGCTTAAACTCCCCATCAGATGCTGAGCAGAGTCATAAAAGGACAAACAGTCTAGGGTGAAGGTCATGTACTTTTCTGATGACTGAGCAATGCAGCTGACTTTCTTATATTCGGAAGTTATAGCTTGCATGATGAAGTGTGCGTCGTAGCCTCGTAAGTTATGATGAAAGAAGATGGGAAGTTTCCATGTTTTGGGGTCAACCTTTAACTGAAGATTGCAGTTGTTGTGCGCTGCCCCTCTGAATTTGCCAGTAATGTGATCATGGTCTCTGACAGCATCCCCTGATAATTCTCTGTTACAAATCCAACAGTGAGTGGCTGATTTAAAACGCTCTTCGTCTTCAGGAGTCATGATGATGTCTGAGAGATTCAGTAGATCGGCAAATTGATTGCAGATTTGTTTCATGGTTTGTAAGAATCTGCTGGCTGCATTGGGACCTCGGTAAATCTCCGGTGCTGTGTGTTTTGCCATCTGACCTAACAACGATGAAGGCGTAACTGCAGATCTGATGGTTAGATAATAAGGTTGTCTTTGACTGTTGTTGGGGGCTTGATACTGGGGCAAGATCGATTCGAAGTCGGCATAAACCACGTACGGGCTCGTCTGCATTTTGTGAATGTTTTTGAAACTGACTGTAGACCCCGGTTTGGGTGTGAGAAGTTCAGTTTGGCAGTCTACCATGCTTTTACATTGTTTCATGTGATGACAGCCGCCTGTGCAGTGGGGATTCTAACCAGGCACCTTCTGCAAACCTCTTGTTTATGAATGTCCTTCGATGTATAAGCTAACAGTCTGCTGATTGATCGGATTAATA
>JADBJO010003897.1:10000-40000 GCA_016801955.1 Conus betulinus | reverse complement strand
GAAGAAGAAAAAGAAATGAGACTTTGGAAGACATAAAAGAAAAGAAACGGAATAAGAATAACCTCACGAAAACGACACCTTCATTTTCTCACCTTATAATGTATATCTCTCACACAGAAAGGTCCAATTTGTGTGTGTGTGTCCAGTCCGTTGCGCCGTCATATTTACCGCATTACAACCCAATAAAGCCTAGCAAAAAGATCTTGTATTTTGCTCACTGCCGCTGTTCTTTATCAAAATAATCCCCTCCCAACATTCTTTTTTATCACCAGCTGAATTTCTTTCTTTCTTTCTTCCATATGTATTACTAACCGTAGTCTTCTGAAGAGTTTTTCAAGAAAAAAGCAAGCTTTGCTGATGTAGGGAAAAAAAAAGACGAATATGCAAAATATGGACCAGTCAAGGATTAGATGAGAGTATATAGGCCGGGGCGTGATTTTCTATATAATGTTTTCTTCCCTTTGGAGGACTATTACTTTCGTTTCTGAAATATGGATGGTTTTGCGAGTTATGCTTCAAGGTACAACATCGTGTTGGTACATGGCCTGAAAAGATACAATCATACAGACAGCATGCACCAAGTCATACAGACACAAACACATGAGCGGAACAAACCAAACTGAGTGTGAGAGAGGGGGAGAACAAAGGGAACAAGGGCGGGGGTGAGGGAAATGATGACAAACGAGAAAAGAGAAAACCTGTTACACTGCGCCCTACTTTAACTCGGTTAACCACGCAGAGAGAAAGCAAGAAAGTAAGAAAGAAAGAGAGAAAAAAATGGGAGAAAGAAAGACGAATAGACAGACAGACAAAAAAAAAAAAAGGAAAACAAAACAAAAGCAAGCAACACAGAAAAGGAACATTATACATCCAGAAATGAAAGACGAAAGAAAGAAAAAAATAAGGAAAGGCAAAAAAAAAAAAAAAAAAAAAAGAAAAAACGGGAGAATAACAGAGAAGAAAGGACAAAAAGAGAAAAAAAAAACCCTGAAACGGAATAAAGTAATAAAGAGACGAAAGAAACACATAGTGGAAAAAAAAACAAAGAATAAAAGACAGGCGGAAAGGAAGAGAAAAGAATGCATCGGAATAACACAGAGCCAGGAAAAAATAACACGTTCATCATCTCACAGTTATCAGCCCATAGTTTTCATCACATAACAAAGGTCTATTTTGGCTGCCCAATCTTGTTAGCTTTCCCACATCATATTTTGCTGCCTTACAACCTAATAAAGCATGACAATGCATATCTTGAATTTGATCACTGCCGGTGTCCTTGATCAAAGTGACCCCTCTAAACTAATTTTATGACCGGAGGGATTTTTACTCTCACATTTGTCCATATGTATTAACAGCCGTAATCTTTTCAACGCTGGTGTCATGCGTGGAATATATGCACAATATATGAACTAAAAGAAAAAGTATATGAAGAAATTGAATAAATAGGCGTACTTTCGTTTGATACTATGTTGGAGGGATTGCAATCTATGCTTCAAGCTATGTTCTGATATTTTCAAACGTGAGAGATAAATATCGTACACACACACGCGCGCGCACACACACACACACACACACACACACACACACACACACACACACACACACACACACACACACACACACACACACACACACACACACATATATATAGAAATATAGGCTTGTGTGTGTGTGTGTGTGTGTGTGTGTGCGCGCGCGCGCGCGCCACACACACACACACACACACACACACACACCCACACACACACACACACACACACATGAGGAGATCAAAAGAGAGAAATATACGGAGAGAGAGGATAGACAAGTGGAAAAATGATAAGAAAAGCAAAGAGAAACCCCTTTAAACTGCAACGTATATTAATTATCTCACCCGCTTGGAGAGAAAGAGAAAAACGAAAGAAGGAAAGAAAGAATACATCAATACATGAAGAAACAAAGGAAGGACAGAAGAAAACTGGGAGAAGTTAGAAAAGGAGAAAAACAACGAGTAAATGAATGAAAAGAGAGAGCGAGCGAACAAATAGAAGAAAAGAAACACGGAAGTAAGAAGAAAAAAAAAAAGATAGAAACAAAGAAAGAATGACAGAAAACGAAAAAAACGTACCTGAATAACGAAAACAAGATGAAACACCACCTTCATTACCTTCAAGAAAAGAGAGATATATTTATCAAACAGAATGGTCCATTTTTGGCGTGTCCAGTCCTGTTAGTTTCACCTCATCATATTTGCTGCATTAGAGCCTAATAAAGCATAACACCGCGGATCCCCTGTTTCATTCATTCTTGCCGGTGTCCCTGATCAAAGTGACCCCCCTCCCCCCTCAAATTCATTTCATGATAGGTCATTTTTTTTTTTTTTTACACCCTTTTGTGTATACTTCTTACGGGGCCAATAATAGTTAAGCCAGTTCCCTAAAGGCTGGAATTTGGAGAAAAATGAAAAAAACAAAAGGAAAATGTGACGGTACAGGAAGGAAAAGCTTTGACCGGCGAAATTTAATTTGAGGGTATGTCAGATGGTTTGAGGTCTGCGCTTCAGGCTATATTCTGCCGTCATCAAGCTCAACACACACACACACACACACACACACACACACACACACACACACACACACACATATATATATATATATATCTTTTATCATTGAGCCCTGGCCTGAAGAAACTGTACGTAGGCACACATATGTGTGTGAAAATTACATTCAAGTCTGAAGCCATGAAAAGTCTGTTCTTTTTATTCGTATTTCTAACCTTCTCCCGTGTTTACTACATTTTGTTTTACAAGATGCAGAGGTCAGGGCATCAAGAAAGCAGTGTTTTTACACACACACACACACACACACACACACACACACACACACACGCACGCACGCACGCACGCACGCACGCACGCGCGCGCGCGCGCGCGCGCGCACACACACACACACACACACACACACACACACACACACATATATACATATATATATATATATATACACACACACATACCTTCACACATACATACATACAGGGAGAATGAATGAATGAATGAGTAATTTTAATGAGGTAAGCTTACAAAGCCCATTCTCATGCCAGGGAATGTGGGGAAGGGGGCTGTTCGAAAAATCGATGTCAAAGAATAAACACAGACATACATGCTATAAAACAACATCGCGATTAGGAAACCAAATCACGAAAACGATTAACAAACATCGAACACTGACGTGAACTGTCATCGTGACTGCCACAAGTTTATCCATCACAGTCATCGAGATATCGAGATTTCCGTTCAGCACAGTTGATTTGCTGCTGGCAGGCAATTGCACAGTTTCTCTGTTTGCAGAACGAACGCTCTCCATAGTCCTCATCATTTTCTGTGTGACATAATGTCACTGACAGCCACATCTCTGCAGGGTCGTCCTGTTATTCTGTAAATCATGATCACAACCAGCTGTCACAGTGTCTTCAGTTTTGCCTTGTGTAATAAATCTTAAACAAATGCTAGCGAACCGCCTAGAGAAAACGTGGACAAACGAGTTACAAGACAAAACACGACGCGTTTCGACCTCTTAGGTCTTCTTCAGGCAAATAAGACCTCGTAGGTCTTCTTCAGGTTGTGGAATAGTCTGTGCACTCACTGGAGGTCGGTCCCGTTCACAAACCACGTCACAAAACTCACTAACACAGTCTTGATCAGCACTGGGCTTCACTGACTCCAAATGCAACATGGACACTTCATCGTGTGTAGCTGTTACCGATTGCTCGTCACACTGCTCCATGTCCATCTCTTTGTGCTGTCTCTGTAGCCGTGTGTCTGGTGCAGGCTGAGTTACAGCCGGAGGGAGATGGTTGTCACACTTTAAAATGTCACCACATGTTGTAGGGCTGTCGCTCGTTCTTCTGTCCTCAAGGTAAAAGAAAGTAGGTGGTGTCAAAAATAAAACTGGATGAAGAAGATATATAGAGAGAGAGAGAGAGAGAGAGAGAGAGAGAGAGAGACAGAGACAGAGAGAGACAGACAGACAGAGAGAGAGACAGAGAGAGACAAAGACACAGAGAGAAAAAAATGGGAAAATAAGGACAAAACAGACAAAAAAGAAAGAAAAAGCATTCGCTTTTAAACTGCACCTTGCATTGATTTTGTTATCCACTGAGAGAGAAAAGAAAGAAGAAACAAAGAAACAAGGAAAGAAGATGAGAAAATACAAAGAAAACAAAGGAAGAAGGAAAGAAGACAACCGAGAGGAAGTAGAAAAAGAGAAAAAGAAGTAGACTAAAATGCGTGAAGAAATAGAACGAAAGACATTTCTTAAAAAGAAAACAGAAAGAAGGACAAAAATAAGAGAAAAAAAGAGAGTGAGAGAAAAGATATAGAAAAAAAAAAATGATGAAAAAGGAAGAAAGATTGAAGATACGAAGAAAGGAGGGGAAAAAAAAAAGCACGAGAGTAATGAAGACAGGATAAGACAACACCTTTATTATCTCCAAGGAAAAGGAAAACCCAACATACCTTTATCAAACAGAATGGTCTATGTTCGGAGAGTCGATGTTACTGGTTTCGGCACATCAAATTTGCTGCATCACAACCTAATAAAGCATAACAATGCAGATCCTGTATTTCATCACTACCGGTGTCTTTGATCAGAGTGACCTCCCCCGATTCATTTCATCACCCGGGTTTTTCCCCCCGCTCCCTTTCGTACGTTCTTATTCTGGGGCATAATAGTCGAAAGAGTTCTCCGATGCACGGTATATAGTTGCAAATGAAGAAGAGGAAAAATGGGATGGTACTGGAGCGAATAGAACAGACTAGCAAAACTTTGTTTGAGAGTACCTCGGAGGATTTGCAGTTTACATCTCAAGGTATGCTCTGACGTCACCCAGCCCCCATCTCGAACCCACCATCCCACCCACTCGCACACAAGAGAGTGAGCAAGAGCGAGAGAGAGAGAGAGAGAGAGAGAGAGAGAGAGAGAGAGAGAGAGAGAGAGAGAGAGAGAGAGAGAGAGAGAGAGAGAGAGAGAGAGAGAGAGAGAGAGAGGGTTCGCTCACACGAACACACACACACACACACACACACACACACACACACACACACACACACACACACACGCACGCACGCACGCACGCAAGCGAGTGCACCCGCTCACACACACACACACACACACACACGCACACGCACACACACACTCACACACACACACACACTTTCACACACACACACACACACACACACACACACACACACACACACACACACACACACACACCACACTTTCACACACACACACACACACACACACACACACACACACACACACACACACACACACAGGCGCGCGCAGGATGGGCAAACTAGAAGGAGCACAGGAGAAGTATAAACATTCTCAGCAGTGAATCTGCTATTTCAAACACTGCTGGGCTTACCGCCATACAATGTCTTCAATCTGACCAAAGATAGGACACGTACTGACCCATGCTTCTCCACTTCACGCGCTACCCCACCTGGATAACTCTGGGCAGAGGCGTGAAGGCCTGAACGTTTTTGTACTCCCAGTTCTTATAGAACAGGGAGTACTTTACAATGGGAACGAAGAAATGCTGTCTGTGTGTCTGTCTGTCTGTGTGTCCGTCCATGGTCAAAATGTGTTCCACTCGCTCCAGACAAAACTTCTGGGCTGATCTTTCTGAAAATGTGTAGGTGTGTTCATTATGGGTCATGAATGATGCCCGATGTTTTTATATTAACCAGAAATAGCCGTTACTAACGACTATAAATGATGATTAAAAAAAAAATCAAGTCTGATAAGGGAAACAACCACCGCACTGTCGAGTTTTTTCTTTCCACTAACTGGAAATTGTCTCCCCTGTTTGCCACTGTACTGGGAGTACGTTTATATGCTTTGCATCTTGTTTGCTTATTATCTTTTTTTTTGTTAATGATATCTTTCTTTTTCATCATCACTGATGAAAGTATACTTATTGTCAACTTGATTTTGGTCATTTGTACTTGAATAAACGATCCCTCCAAGTTTTATGTTGAAAGGGTGGAGGATTGGGGTGGGGGTTGGAATAGCTCATTAGTAGAGCGCCAGACTCGTAATCTTGGGGTTGCTGGTTCGAATCTCTGTCGGGCCATTTCGGTACAGGGGATTTTTCCCTCAGAGTTAACATTGGTTCTGACTCCACTTCCCATACAGTCCTTCGAATGAGACTATTCGCCAAAGTTCCGTGTGTGAACGCACCATAACATCTTGCACAAACGTAAATGCCCATCACCAACTTTTGGAAGAGAAGACCAGTTTGGCGTTGGTATGGATGACACGTTACACATAGCATGCACCTTCCCCGAAGTTGCAGTATGGCTGCCTTCACGGCGGGATAAAAAAAAAACGGTCATACACACAAAACTCAACTCCTTTGTTGGGTAGATGGGGTTAATCCTTGCCTTTCTGTACAGGGGGTGTCCGCAGGAGTATCAGCCTGAGTACGCAGAAGAAGAAGAAGAAAATGACACAAACACGTGGCATGGCTCTGTCTCTCCACATTCATCACACCCACCCATTGCCCTTCATTTTTCTGTGGTGTTTTATTTACCATGTGTGAGTCATCACAGACGTATGACCTCTCTCGTTTTCTATCTGTTTTTTTTTTTTTTTTAATTTTATTTTGTAAACTTTATACTTTTTGTGTGAATTATGAGTAAAACAAAAAACTAAAGGAGAATGACCCGTACTCTAAGCTCAGCCAAACCTTTTTTTTGTTGTTGTTGTTTTGTTTTCTAGTCTGATGTATGGCTGCCATGGTTTCAGCTATCATGTCAGGTGTTCTGGGCAATGAAGTTCATAAGCTATGGAGTTAATTGAGGCTATTTTTCATGACCGGATGTTTCCTACAATGGAACAGCCCTAGGAAAGTTCTATGAGGTCGACTGTGCTATTTTGCTTCAACTGAATTTGAAACGAGGGTTTGCGTGACGTTTAAAGTTCTGACCTCTTCTCGCCAACCTATGACGTCAATGTATACCTTAGATAGCGGATATTCTAAAAGTATAATCACCTGTCAGAGAGAGAGAGAGAGAGAGAGAGAGAGAGAGGCCATTGCACTAGAGAATATGAACCAGTTATCACCAAGCGAAAAAAAAAAAAAAAAAAAAAAAAAAACAAGAATGAGGTCATCCTATTTTCTCTTGTTAAAAACAACTGTGAGATGTAGCTGGCTTTACTCTGCATGGGAGACAACTGTGAGATGTGCCTGTCTTTACTCTGCATGGGAAACAATTGTGAGATGTGCCTGTCTTTATTCTGCATGGGAAAAGGAAGGAATTCTGTTACAGTAACTATGAAAAATTATAGAAAAATAACTAAAGTAATCTAACTTACGATTATGATTATAAAATGTTCCTTAATGGACTTTCCAAAAGGTGTCGTTAATTTAACAAGAGAAAAATAACTGGCAACGATCTAAAAAGTCAAAACACATTAACATGCCCAGTGTCAGCACTTGGTATAACACCATTCAAAAAGGGTTTCGTTAGTTCACAATCAAAAATCACACATGTTGAACTGAAAGATCCCCACGACATACACACTTAACAGTCTGGCAATACTTGGTTCGTAGGGAATTACATAAAAGTCTAAAAGCCAGGCTTGAAACCGGTCGGCTAATCGACACAAAGTTTGACAGAGTTTGCTGACGAGGTTTTGATGAGGAACTGTATTGACTCCAGAAATCCCTCCCTTTCGATGATATGACTAATTTCCTTGTGTGACAAAGGACAGTCAACCTTAATACTACCTAATATTCTTTGCTCCCCTTTTTGCTCTATCTGCTTGATCGTTAAAAAAAAAAAAGGAGGTGTGCGATGGGACCCACGAAAATACAACATTAGTACCTTTCATGTAAAGACAGTGCAACATGTACTTAATCTCAAATAATAATTCCTCTCTCTGTGTATTTTCAAAACAATGCAAACTTTTTAATACTGACTGTGAATCAACACAAAACAGGATATTAAATATTGAGACTGGCAAGGAAATTAAAATTTAATGCCATCAGGACAGCAACAAGTTCAGCTGTAAATATGGAATGACCCTTACCTAAATAATATGATTTTTCAGCTTTGTAATCTGGAATTACAAAGCCAGATCCCGCACTACCATCATCATCAAGAACTGAGCCGTCAGTGTATACTTTCAAATAGTAGTAAACTTTTCTTCCATGTCAATTTTGACAGATGCTGCTAACACATGCGGCGACATCGCTTTATTTAGATCAGAAGAAAAAAAAATGTTAACTTTTACTTCCGTTAGTTCCCAAGGGGGTACCGGCGGAACCAGTACGCGAGGCGCTACCTCGTGTGGGTTAATCTTTGATGAATTAAAAACGTCTGAAACATATGAACGAAGCGTCTCTAAATTTGAATTTTTTCTGTGCATTTTTCGAAAAATCAATGTCGGATCGTGTATTTAACTCTTCAAGGTCGTCCACGGCAATCCGTCTCACTACATATTTTACAGAACTTATTTTCCTTTCTTCATCAAGTGGCAAAAGGCCTGCTATCTTATAAACTTCAGAGGACTTAGTGTGCACAGGTACACCCAGGGACAACTTTACAGCTTTACTGTCAATTCTTTGAAGTTTCTTAAATGCGATCGCGGAGCTGAAAAGAATACCTCCTGTCCGTAAGTCAATCTTGATCGTACAAGACTGGTTGCTAAATGCAACAACAAAACTTTGGGATCCTGTCCCCATGGAGAGTGACTGACAATTTTTAGAAAAATTCAAACTTTTAACCGCTTTAGTAACTATCGAGTCTATGTGTTTTTTTCCAGTTTAGTTTTGGTGTAAGTAGGACGCCTAAAAATTTTACTTCAAGTTTATAAAAAATTTCCCGTCCTCCCAGAAAGAATATAGGCAAGTTACTTGGGTTATATCCATTGTTAAAGAGAACCAAATGTGTCTTTTCAACAGAGAATTGAAAGCCGTTCAAATGCATATAACTATTTAATTTATCCAGCTCGTTCTGAAAGAGCTTCTGAATATAATTTATGTGACGTAAATTTGTTCTTTTCTTTAAAGATACATTAATCCATATTGCAATGTCATCAGCATATTGAGCTACCTTGGTATATGATGAAAAACATGTACATAAGTCATATAGCATTACGTTGAATAACAAAGGGGAGATAATAGAACCTTGTGGAATTCCCATATCTATAGATCTTGAGGATGTAAAGTCACACAACTTTTTGGTCATTATATGTCTCCCACTTAAAAAGGATTTCACATAATGTAGACGTGACCAGAAAGACCAATTTGTTTTAATTTATACAGTAGTCGGCTGTGCCACACTCTATCGTAAGCTTTAGTAAGATCAAAGAAGGAAGCAAGGACACTTTTACGTTTAGAAAACTGTTTCTTAATATGAGTAGTTAGTCGTGTCAGGTGATCAATTGTACTTCGTCCTTTTCTAAATCCAGCTTGATGTGAAGAAAATACATCATGTTTATCACAGTAATAGGCCATTCTGAAATTTACTATTCATAGTGTAAGAAATCCCATCCAAACCAACCGAAAGTATAAGAAATCCCATCCAAACCAACCTGCATGGGAAACAGCTGTGAGATGTGCCTGTCTCTTTATTCTGCATGGGAAACAACTGTGAGATGTGCCTGGCTTTACTCTGCATGGGAGACAACTGTGAGATGTGCCTGGCTTTACTCTACATGGGAGACAACTGTGAGATGTGCCTGGCTTTACTCGGCATGGGAGACACCTGTGAGATGTGCCTGGCTTTACTCGGCATGGGAGACAACTGTGAGATGTGCCTGGCTTTACTGTGCATGGGAGACAACTGTGAGATGTGCCTGGCTTTACTGTGCATGGGAGACAACTGTGAGATGTGCCTGGCTTTACTGTGCATGGGAGACAACTGTGAGATGTGCCTGGCTTTACTGTGCATGGGAGACAACTGTGAGATGTGCCTGACTTTACTGTGCATGGGAGACAACTGTGAGATGTGCCTGACTTTACTGACAACTGTGAGATGTGCCTGCTTTACTGTGCATGGGGACAACTGTGAGATGTGCCTGGCTTTACTCTGCATGGGAGACAAGTGTGAGATGTGCCTGGCTTTACTCTGCATGGGAGACAACTGTGAGATGTGCCCGGCTTTACTCTGCATGGGAGACAACTGTGAGATGTGCCTGGCTTTACTCTGCATGGAGACAACTGTGAGATGTGCCCGGCTTTACTCTGCATGGGAGACAACTGTGAGATGTGCCCGACTTTACTCTCTGCATGGGAGACAACTGTGAGATGTGCCTGGCTTTACTCTGCATGGGAGACAACTGTGAGATGTGCCTGGCTTTACTCTGCATGGGAGACAACTGTGAGATGTGCCTGGCTTTACTCTGCATGGGGGGGGGTGGGGGTGGGGATGCGGGATGTGTGAGTGTGGGAGGAAGGAGGGGGGGGGGGGAGGGGGGGGGGGGGGGGGGGGGGGGAGAGGGGGGGGGGGGGGCACATCAACAGACCAGAACTACCTACGATCTCCCACGATATAACAACTGCTAAAAAGCACGTACCACTTAGACGCAGAGATTTTCCTATTACAGTGGCAATAACAATCCAGTGGTTTCCCAAACTAAACAAACAAACAAACAAACAGAAACAAAAACAAACAAACAAACAAGCAAGAACATTTGAAGATAAAAACAGTATAAAAATACGTTTCCTCCTCTTACCCCACCTCGTCCCCCATTCCATCCCCCCCCCCCCCCCCCCCGCCCTCCCCCTCTCTAAAGGAAGGTCAAAAGGAATGAATATCTTTGAGGGTGACGAACAGAAATGCCAAAGGATGAAAGAGAGAAATGCAAAATACGTGTGCAGCTGGAGTGGTCATCTCCATGACCAGTCAGTGAGTGAGGAGCCCCGTCAGGCCACAAATGATCAACGCACAGAGGAGGGGGGGTTGTAAGAAGTTTTTTACCTGGCTCAACACAGAGATTAAATCCCTGCTCTGAGAGAGAGAGAGAGAGAGAGAGAGAGAGAGAGAGAGAGAGAGAGAGAGAGAGAGAGAGAGAGAGAGAGAGAAGAAGAAGAAGAAAATTTACCGTGAAACCACACCAAAAAAAAAAAAAAAAAAAAAAATCCCAAACCTTTCCCTGTTCGTCTCTTTTTTCTCCCCGTTCTCAAAAATAAATATAAATAAATAAATAAAAAAGGAAGAAAAACATCCCCCCACACAAAAAAAAAAGAAGAAAAGCTAGCCAAAGACACACAACAGGTAATAAAACTCCTATAAATAACCCCCCAATCCATTTTCACGCGTCCATCATTGATCAATACCTCCCATCCACCCCTCTCTCCCCCCCCCCCCTTCCCTGATCACCCTCATCGATGCCATCGCACGAACTCTTCTTTTCATTGGTCGATAGCATCTTTTTCGTCACGTGCATGCCAATGAGGCCCATGTGACTGGCTGTCAGTCTGGCTCTGAGGACAGAACTGTCAAGCCAAGTGACAAAGTTTGGGATTTCAAGGTTAGTTCCTTAGCCGACAGCTGTCAGTGTGTTTGACACAACAGCACAAACCCCCCCCCAAGAGTTTTTGTACCGCACTGCATTTGCATTACACTGTACTGTACTGTCTTTTACCGCACTGTAATAATAATTATAACAATAATGATTATTTATGGCGCTTGACCTTAAATCATAAGCCCTAAGCGCTTACAAACACCGAAAAGGTGAAAGAAAACAGAAATGAAACCAATAAGAGGATGAATATGACAATAAGTACCATGCACATACAAAGGTGCATACTGACCCCCCCCCCCCCCCCCCCCCCCCACACACACACACACAGAGCACACACACATACACACACACACACACACACACACACACACACACTCTCTCTCTCTCTCTCTCTCTCTCTCTCTCTCTCTCTCTCGTACACGACACACAAAAGACGTAATTCAAAGGAGTTTCGGCCAATAAAAAAAAAAAAAAAAAAAAAAATGTGACAGCCTGTCAAAGTGACGTCGGCTGTGACATCTGTATTGCGTCATGCTGTGCTGTCTGACGTCAGCGCCCTCTCATCGATCCACCCAACAGTGACACAAAGGATGGTTTCAACGTGAACTGCTTCAGCGGCATCATCATATCGAAAAAGCTTCACATGAAAGTAAAGTCCCCAGTGAAGAAAAGAAAAGAAAAAAATCCACACTTCAGAATGTCCACGTGGGAAAGTACGGGTGAAACCTCAGTTAGATATAGTTGCAAAGTAAGACGACCGCAGGCGAAAATCTAAACAAATCTTAAATAAATGTTAGCGAACCACCACCCCCCAAAACAAACAAACAAACAAAAAAAAACAAAACAAAACAAAAAAAAAAACCCGAAAAAAACAAACAAACAAACAAAAAAAGTGGTCAAACTAATCACAAAACACGACGCGTTTTCGAATTCTTAGTGATTGAAATGATTGACGATAAGTTAAGTGATTGCTCCTTCATTTTGGTTGTCCTAATTGTTTTGTATCTTGCCTGAAGAAGACCTAAGAGGTCGAAACGCGTCGTGTATTGTCTTGTGATTCGTTGTCCGCTTTTTTTTTTTCTTCTTCTTTTTTTTTCTTGCGGTTCGCTAACATTTATTTAGATTTGCTCAGCTAGATAGTTTATAAGTTTATAAGGAGTTACATTATTCTGTAACTCGACTTTTCTTTCTGGATCAATGAAAACCAATTTTTCCCTCACCTGCACCTCTCTCTCTCTCTCTCTACCTCTCTGTCTGTCTGTCTGTCTGTCTCTTTCTCTCTTGTGTGTCTCTGCTCTCTCTCCTCTCTCTCTCTCTCTCTCCTCTCTCTCTCTCTCTCTCTCTCTCTCCTCTCCTCTCTCTCTCTCTCTCTCGCGCTCTCTCTGCCCACATTACCCCCGTCCCCATGGTGATGCAGAGGGCTGTTTAAAACAAACATCTCCCCGTCTTCTGAAAGTCCTGCACTAGTAACTGTCTCTTTTTCTGGAATTCTCTTGGACTCTGCCTGTTCCATTTCTTTTTTCTTTTTTTTTTTCTTTCTTCGCTGTAGTCTGCAGCTTTTTCTAACTTTTTGGGACAATTCTCTCCCCCTTTTTTCTGGAGACTCTTTGACAATGTTTGTTTCTGTTCACAAGGTATGATATGCCAGGTTTTGTTGTTGTTGTTGTGTTGTTGTTGTTGTTGCTGTGTTGTTGTTGTTGTTGTTGTTTTTACATGAAATCTGCTGCCAGGCAGCAAAGACTGCACACGCTGTTCCAGGGTAGGCCCTGATTTCCCCCCTGTCCGTCCTGCAGTGTCTGTCTACCCCGAAGTCATTTTGGATCGTGTGTGAAACACGTTAGTCTATGTAGTCACACTGTCACTTGACTCTCTCTCGTCTGTCTGTCTGTCTGTCTGTCTCTGTCTGTCTGTCTGTCTGTCTGTGTCTCTCTGTCTCTCTGTCTCTGTCTCTGTCTCTCTGTCTGTCTGTCTCTGTCTCTCTCTCTCTCTCTCTCTCTCTCTCTCTCTCTCTCTCTCTCGCTCTCTGTGGTAATTTTCAATGTTGCCATTCCCTCAGCAGTTGTAACCATGAGTCATACTTGGCAGAAGTAAACAAGATAGTCTCTGTAATCACACTGTTTCAGTCTCCATCTCTCTCTCTCTCTCTCTCTCTGTCCTCAATCTCTCTCTCTCTCTCTCTCTCTCTCCTCTCTCTCTCTCTCTCAATCTCTCTCTCTCTCGTCTCTCTGTCTCCCTGTCTGTCTGTCTCTCCCCTCCCCCTCCCCCCGCCCGCCTCTCTCTCTCCTCTCTCTCTCTCTCTCTCTCTCTCTCTCTCTCTCTCTCTCTCTCGGTGTTTGTGGCATTTTCTCAGCATTTCTGATCACGAGTGTAGTCAGACTGGGCAGAATGGATAATAGAGTCATGACCTTTCAAGTTTCCACATGTGTGAAGATGTCTTTTGAACTGCAATGATCCTAGGTCTGTGATCAACATCTTCAACGATACAATCAATACTACAAAATGGTTATCTTCTCTCATACAATCATTGTGGGACACACTGTCTCAAAGACAGGTTCATTGATTATCTGCAAAATCTGCCGCAAGTATCCAGATAGATTCTGTCAAGATCAGACTATCCCATGCCTTTTGTGCTGAGCAGAGGCCGACGTATGAATGAATGCATGACTAAAAAAATAGAATAAAACCAGACCACATAGACGCAACGAAGCGTCAAGCATGACAGGTCCAAATACCACGTGACGCTGCTAATGCGTGTCTTCAAATACCTACGAACTGAGACACCAACTGTCTGACTGAAATAGATCCGTGGGATGAACTTTTCACCTCATGGTCACCCCGTAATTGGCAGACAGACCGGCAGTAATCAAGGCCAGGACATTTCAGAGTTCAGTTCGTAGTCGAGAGGGGGCACGGGTTGGGGAGGAAGAAGGGACCGCAGTGGTTATGAGATGAAATAAGGAAAGAGAGAGAGAGAGAGAGAGAGAGAGAGAGAGGGGTGGGGGTGGGGGGTGGGTGATGATGCTTAGGGTGAAGGAGAGATAACGATCTACACAGAGGGGAAAACTTGCTAAGACTGGTCGTCTGTTAGTGACCACTGCTACGTACCCTTTCTGTGCTCGTCAGATGGTTGTGGTGTAGCTGTATACCCACCCCCTCCCCTCCTGAAGCCCTTCCCCACTCATCAAATACCTATCATTCTGCTGTCCACATGTACTCCTTACGTGTGAGTGAAACGGAGGCAATTCTCCACTCTTGTCGTTTATTTTTGGCTACAGTCCATTTTCAATACATTTTTTTCTTTTTTTTAATCTAAGAGTGATTAATTCAGTGGAGTGACTGGCACTGTCACCACGATCTAATCTCATCCACCTGAAAGACGTTTTGAATTTGACAACCATGATAAGATCTCGTTGCAAAGTGAGACGACTGCAGGCGGAAATCTTAACACATTTGAAATGTTAGTGATAGCGCACCGCCACAAACCGTAGACAGACGAATTACAAGACAAAACACGACGCGTTTCGACCTCTTAGGTCTTCTTCAGGCAAGATTCAAAACACTCAGGGCAACGAAAATGAACGAGCAATCACTTATCTTCATCCACTTTAGCGCAAGATAGGCCTGTCCTGTGATTCGTTTGTCTACGTTTTTTGGCGGTGCGCTTTCACTAACATTTCAAAATTGTTTAACCATAATAAGGCCATGTGTGGTCAGCTTGGTTTGATTAGTAATAACTGTGATTTTCATACTTCCTTGACCTATTTCACTCTGCATCTCTCACTGTCATCTTTCTTCTTGTCTCTCTCTCTCTCACTGTCACTGTCCTCTCTCTCTCTCTCTCTCTCTCTCTCTCTCTCTCTCTCTCTCTCTGTCTTCTGTTTCCATGTCCTTTTCTCCGTGTCTTTTTTCTTCATCTGTCTTCTAGTGTCCATATCTTTGATCTAATCTTACCTACCTTAAGGACGTCAGCAGATTATTACCATAGCAGGTATTGTATGTACATTGTTTATCGCTTGTTGCTTTTTTGTACTCCCAGTTCTTATAGAACAGGGAGTACTTTACAATGAGAACGAAGAAATGCTGTGTGTGTGTGTGTGTGTGTGTGTGTGTGTGTGTGTGTGTTGTGTGTGTGTGTGTGTGTGTGTGTGTGTGTGTGTGTGTGTGTGTGTGTGTGTCTGTCCGTCCATGGTCAAAATGTGTTCCAGTCGCTCCAGACACAACTGTTGGACCGATCTTTCTGAAAATTTGTAGGTATGTTCAATAGGGGTCAAGGATAATGCCCGATGTTTTGTTTTTATCAGAATAGCCGTTACCAACGGCTATAAATGATGATTTTGTGATGACAGTTTAAGCAATAACGGTTTATTAACTTAAGTGTAACCAAATTCTGTAAGCCGGTAGTTTAGTGTTTAGTATGCCCGCCTGTCCGCGAACAACCGGGGTTCATTTCCCCGTCGGGGAGAGCAGTTTTGACTTCTTCTATCATTTTTTTTTTTTTTTTCTCTTACATACAAAATTTCTACCACCAAAAGGGGAGAAAGTGCTAGAGTGACTGATATATATATATATATATATATATATACTTTTTTTCTCTTTTTTTTTCTTTTTTTGTACTACTTACTGGGAGTACGTTTATATGCTTTGCATCTTTTTTTTGTGTTGTTGTTATGTTTTTCCTCCAA
Source organism: Conus betulinus (assembly GCA_016801955.1). Classification (NCBI taxonomy): domain Eukaryota; kingdom Metazoa; phylum Mollusca; class Gastropoda; order Neogastropoda; family Conidae; genus Conus; species Conus betulinus. Next base: position 23,793 of record JADBJO010003897.1, on the reverse strand, counting down.
AGTTTTGAGTTTGACAGCCTATAAAAGGCCCTGTGTGCTCGCCTTGGTTTTTGAGAGTGAAAACTGTAAACTACATACGATCTTTGCCTATTTCGCTCTGCATTTCTCACTGCAACTGTCTTCTTGTCTCTGTCTCTGTGGTCTCTCTCTCTGTCTCTGTCTCTCTTCCTTTTCTCTCCCGTCTTTTTTTTTTTCTTCATCTTGTTTCCATTTCCATGGCTCTCCTTTTCTCTGTCTGTCTGTCAGTCAGTCAGTCTGTCTGTCTGTCTGTCTGCCTGTCAGTCTGTCAGTCTGTCAGTCTGTCTGTCTGTCTGTCTGTCTTAGTCTTTCTCTCTGAGTGTCTTTTTCTCTTCCTCATTCTGGACCTCTTATTGCTTCTTTCACCTCCATAGCTTCTGTCTGTCTGTCTGTCTGTCTGTCTGTCTCTCTCTCTCTCTCTCTCTCTCTCTCTCTCTCTCTCTCTCTCTCTCTCTCTCAGACTGACGTGGTTTTCTTTAGCTGGCACCCAGGCACCAAAAGTAAGCAAGCCTGATCAGCTCTTTGACAGGTCGAAACAATTGTCGCTGACTGGTTCGCTGATCTTCCCTGAGGAGAAACAACTGACTTTCAGAGCACTCACTGGAGACAGTCCATTCTTTTTAACACCCCCCCCCCCCCCCCCCCCCCCCCCCCCCCCCCCGATCCCTTCCACCGCATCCCTTTCTCCTTTCCCAACACAACTCTTATCTAAGGTATAGCAGGGCAGATAGCTTATCCTTGTCTCATTCCTCTTTGGGGAACTGAAAGCTGAAAGGTGTAAGGGCTCTCATTTATCACCACCTCTTCCAAGGTCATGTTTTCATCTGTGTCTGTTTGTTTGTTTGTCTATCAGTCTTTAAAAAAAAAACTTTTGTTTTTAATTTGCATTCAAATATATTTACAGGGAAAAAGGGAAAAAAAGCAATGAGGGGAGGCAAGTATGTACATAAAGAAATAAATAAAAAGAAAGAAATCACCCCCAAACAATTTGAATTCACATATTCATGCAAACATTCTCAAATTAAAAACAAACAAAAACACAGAGAGAGAGAGAGAGAGAGAGAGAGAGAGAGAGAGAGAGAGAGAGAGAGAGGAGGGAGAGAAAGAGAGAGAGGGGGGGGTGAATGTATCAAGAAAAATCATGCTGACATTACGTTTGGCAAAATCTGTCAGTCTTTTGGCATGGAAACTACTGAACCCATGTTAAACGAAATTTAGTGAAAAGATGTCATGTTGTCCAAAGACTGTGACCAACCCATTCAAGTTTAGTGCAGACGCGAATCAAAAGTTGAGATTCAGATTCTGTTTTTTGAAGATTTTGCTGGACAAGGTACGTTTGGACGCATACAGCAAATTTGTTAACAACAACAACAACAACAGCAACAACAAAACAACAACAATAATAACAAAAAGCATCAGTTCATGGACCTTGATCAAACAGCCAGGTAGATAAGTTATATCGCTGTCTACAGACCTGTAAGATTTGTAGCAGATCAAGACCACAAGCCGGATCCATTGAACAGAATAACATTCATGAGTTGTTGTGAGGAACAGGGGAAGGTTAGGTAATGACTAGTCACCACACAGTTACAAACTGAGCTACAAGTCTGCACTGCACCTACCTCCAAAGTATACCGGGGTGGGGGTGGGGTGGGGGAGAGAGAAAGAGAGAGAGAGAGAGAGAGAGAGAGAGAGGAATCCGCTTGACGCAAACGAGTTGCATGTATCTGTGACAGTTTTGGAAATGTATCAAGTTAGGAGAAGGATTCGGGTGGGTTTTGATGGACGTTAAGAAGACTGTTCAACCTTGACGAAGGCATGAGCTCTCCGAAGTAATCTCCCAGCGGTTTTTTGTTTTGCATGTCAAGCATAGTCCATTGAGCTCTGCCGGCTCGTGTCCAGTGCTTTATCCTGAAGGGGTTTCACAGTCATATTTAAACCATGAAGGACTTGTATCCTTTGGCATAGGCACCCGCTGCTAATGGGTTTTTTTTTTTTTTTTTTTCATATTTTCCCCTTTAAGCTTTCCCCCGTCCATTACTTAAAAAATAATGTTCTCTTTTTTCGTCAAGAAATTGTGATGCTCTCTTCTTTTGGAAAACGTTCATGGGTGAAGGATACCAACTTACAAGATATTGCCGTTTGCTGATGTGGAGGTGCCTCTCTCCAAACAACTTTAAAAGTGAACCTGATCAGATCTTTTGTTGAGCGAAACAGTTGTTACTTATTGATCTGCCGACCTGTGCAATGGGAGGAAATTGACTTACTGAGCATCAATGGAGAATCGATATTCTGTCTACTCACCCCCATCGCGCAGTCCTGTCACTTCAAGTATTGAATGTATGGGGACAGAATGAATGCGGTCAAAGTCCTTTCAAGTGTTGAATTTACGGGGACAGAATGGGGTTAAAGTCCTTTCAAGTATTGAATTTATGGGGACAGAATGGGGTTCAAGTCCTTTCAAGTATTGAATTTATGGGGACAGAATGGGGTTAAATCCTTTCAAGTATTGAATTGATGGGGACAGAATGAATGGGGTTTAAAGTCCTTTCAAGTATTGAATTTATGGGGACAGAATGGGTTAAAGTCCTTTCAAGTGTTGAATGTTATGGGGACAGAATGAATGGGGTTAAAGTCCTTTCAAGTGTTGAATGTATGGGGACAGAATGGGGGTAAAAAGTCCTTTCAAGTGTTGAATGTATGGGGACAGAATGAATGGGGTTAAAGTCCTTTCAAGTGTTGAATGTACGGGGACAGAATGAATGGGGTTAAAGTCCCCAAGCCTGAAGGCAGTGAAGTGAAGGGGCGACGAACTGTCAGAGGTTAACCGTGTCTGAGCCATGGCATCATGAAAGACGGAGCCCATCCCTCTCCTCACGCCGCCCTGACCTTACCTGACCGGAGTTAGCTGCCCATGCATTGCTGGCTGGACACGGAGGGTGTTCAGTCCGTGAAAAAGTGGCCTCAAAAGCGCTTCGAACCCACGACCATCAGCTCCGACAGCGAACGCTCTGACCAACTGGGTTCGAGCCCACTGATGATATTTCTGCAGGACTATCCTTAGCTGTTTTTATTTTACGTTTGATTCCGTTTCTTGCAAAGTCAGCGTGAACAGAGTGGAGATTGAAACAGTTGTTTATGAGTGTGGCTTCTATGCGACTGAGAGAGAGAGAGAGAGAGAGAGAGAGAGAGAGGAGAGAGAGAGAGAGAGAGAGAGAGAGAGAGAGAGAGTATGTCTTCAAGTCCCCGCTGTTTTTTGTTTTTTTTTTTTCCTTCTTTCTCTTGTGATGCATAAACTAGCCGAAAATGATTTCAGATTTCCGTGAGTTGAATGGAGGCCAAACTGGGTCGTTCCCCATGATGTTAGTGCAGTGAGTTTCTTTTTCACGCTCGCTGCCTTTGTGAAGGTGTCATGCAAGAGTGACTTACTGACTCCTGACCGTATCGTTAGCCTGGGGCTGACACGCCTGACTGGATTGGGGTGATTGAGGGGAAGGGGGGGACAGAGGAGAAGGGAGATGGGGAAGGCTGAAGGTATGTGGATGTGAGTGTGAGTGTATTTTATCGATCAAAAACAACGGTACTACGTCTCTCTCTCTCTCTCTCCTCTCCTGAGAGAGAGAGAGAGAGAGAGTCAGAGAGAGAGAGAGAGACAGACAGACACACACACACACACACACACACACACACACAGATACACAGACACACAGACACACAGAGACAGAGAGATGGGTGGGATGGGGTGGGGCAGACTATTGATGGATGAGGAAAGGGGGGGGGGGGGGGGCATTGTGGATATTGGAAGTAATCATTTGATTGCGGGAGGGGGAGATAGAGGAGGCGAAGGGGAACTAATGGGCAGTCAAAAAGAACGCAAAGCGAGTTGAAAGAGTACTTTGAAGAACAACAACAGTCGAAGGCCGGAATAGCTCAATTGGTAGAGCGCCGGACTCGTGATCCTGAGGTTACGGGGTTCGAATTTTCGTGCTTGCAGAGAGATTTGTCCCTCGGAGTTAACATAGGTTTCTGACTCCATTCCCCATTGTACAGTCCTTCCCAATGAAGAATTATAAGCCCAACCCGACGGTTCTGTGGTGAACGCACGCAAGGGGTATCTTTCACACATTTAAAATCCCATTAACCAACTTTCTGAAGAGAAAGAGGATAACATGGCTGTTGGTATGGATGACCGTTACAGCACATCATGTCCTTCCCCGAGTTACAGTATGGCTGCCTTAATGGCGGGATATTAAAAAAACCGTCATTACCACAAAGTTTCAGAATCTTCAATTTTTTCCCTTATGTTAAGTGTTACACCCTCAAAGAAAGAATAAGAAGAGCTTAAGACCAGACCGAGGTTCGGGTGGCGGAACTCACGCAAAGTATTTCAGACACTTATCTTCAATCCCATTACCACTTTCGGAAGAGAAAGGCCTACCAGTTTGGCTGTTGTATGGGATGACAAACACGTTACACACAGCATTGCACCTTTCCCCGAAGTTGGTGAGTATGGCTGCTTAATGGCCTCGGGATAAAAAAACGATAAAAAAAAAAACGTGAATACGTCACAAAGGAAAAAGTGTCAAATCTTTCAACCCGATGTAAGGTCAACTCAATAAAGAAGAAGAAGACAGAAAGAAAGGAAAGACTTTTCTGGCGAGCTCTTCAAAGATATTTTAGAACATTTATGTCAATTTTGTTTAAGGAAGTTTCAGCATTTTTTGTGCAGCAACAGAATCGAATTATCATCAATTCGTGCCATGCAGACCTGGAACAGAGCGAGACCCAAGCGCGTGAAGATGGATGGCTCTTAATAAGCAAGCCACAATGTCAGTAATTCTATCTCTGAACTGTCAACATGGCACCAAAGGAAAAAACTCGGAGATTACCATGTCAAGCATGTAAAATAATCCCTCTGAAGAGACCTGTTTACCACAGCAAGGAACAGAAAGGACAGAAAAGGCTAAATGGGCAAAGATGAACATGTACACAGAGTGAAGGGATTTCAGCGGGGGGGGCGGGTTTGTCCTCCTCTGGGGGGGGTCTTATGGAACCCTAGTCTTGGATTACAGGTGTGCTCATGGGTTTGCTGGGTCATTGTGGCAGGCATGACGTTTCCTGGGTATTACAATGAATCAATGATGGGTGAGCGAAGGGGGGGGGGGGGGGGGGGGGGGGGGGGGGGGGGGGGGTGGGGGGGGGGGGGGGGGGGGGGGGGGGGGGGGGGGGGGGGGGTGGGGGGGGGGAGGGGGGAGGGGGGGGTCAAGGCAACGTGAGGACGGTAGCAAAGTTGGGGAGGGGGGTGAGGGGGGGGGGGGTGTCCAAGGGACCACAATTTATGTGAGGGGAGGAGGAGGGGGCCCCTAGGGAGGGGGCTGGGTTGGGCCGGGGGCCCGGGTGGACGGCGGTTAGGCCAGGTGTGGGATGGGAACAATTGAGGAGATGGTAAAGAAAGACAGTAAAGACCGTAGGTTTAACGATCGTGGTAGCGCCCAGCAAAGCGATCCCATATGACCTGATTTTATTTCCCTCTGTGTGGAAAAAGAGTGAGTAATGCTTCAAAGAGAAGTTACTAAATTGAAAAGTACCATTAGTGATGCTTCACAAGAAGTTAATAAAACTGAAAGTATCAATAATGATATTTCAAAGAAGTTAATAAACTGAAAGTATCATTAGTGATACTTCAAGGAATTTTACTAAACTGAAAGTATCATTAGTGATGCTTCAAAGAAGTTAATAAACTGAAAGTTTCATTAGCGATTGCTTCAAAGAAGTTACTAAACTGAAAGTGTCATTAGTGATGTTTCAAAGAAGTTAATAAACTGAAAAGTGTCATTAGTGATGCTTCAAAGAAGTTAAAATAAACTGAAAGTGTCATTAGTGATGCTTCAAAGAAGTTACTAAAACTGAAAGGTGTCATTCATCATGACCAAATGTGGAGAAGTCACTGACTGCACTCACACTAGGCATCAAAATGTGCTGGTTTCTTTCTCTGGGCAAGAAAGCTATAAATTCAGTATTCTTTCGGGATCTAAAATCAGGTCTTCTGATCGTCCAAACCACCAACAGGGAACTATGTTCAGACAGTGGAAACTATTCACCCTCTGACTGCTTTCTGTATTTAGAAAAGACTGGAATCTACACGAGTTTTTAAACCAACAGAGCAACTGAGCCAGCCATCAACGGGAAAATAAACCGCGAGGCGAAGTTCAAAGAAATGCTTTAAAAAAAAAAAAAAAGGGGTAGGGGAGAGTCTGGATAGAGTACTGGCTGAGTTACTTGAATTGTAACCTGGTTTAAACCTGTCCACGCGTCTAGTGGATCTTTCAAAACTTCATCCTAACTGCCTTTTTTTTTTTTTTTTTTTTTTTTTTTTTTTTTAAAGATGGACTGGAAAAAAGGAGGAAAGGTAAAATCGTGTAGTTTAAATTCGCCTACTAAAAAAGGAGGAAATATAAATTAACAGAAAACGACGGCAAAAACTGAGGAGAAGAGAGAGAAGAGAGAGAGGGAGGAGAGAGAGAGAGACGAGACGTAGAGAGCCAGAAGAGACAGACAGAGACCGAGACAGAGAGAGCAGAGAACAGGCAGACAGGAGATAAAGAGACAGACGGACACAGAGACAGATTGTAGAGCGAGGGCAGGCCGACAGAGAGACAGAGAGAGAACAGAGAATGAGCGAGGAGAGAGAGAGAATGAGAGATAGAAGAGAGAGAGAGAGAGAACGAGAGTAAAGAGAGAGAGAGAGAGAGGAGGTTGGTGGGTGGGGTGGGGATGGATGGATAAGGAAAGGTAGAGATTGTGGATATTGGAAGTGATTATGCTTTTTATTGCAGGAGGGGCAGAAAGACGGAAGGGCAGGGAAACTAATATGCAATAATGCAAAAAATGAAAGCGCTTTGAAAAAGCACTCACATATCAACAGCCTAGAACAGACTTTGTCTCCTGAACTCGTTCAAAGTATTCAAAACCTTACCGAGTTGGTTTTTGTTGTTTGACAGCTTAGCACTTTGACTAACAGAATCGTCATCATTCACTGACAGCACAGCCTTCAAAGGAAAGACCCAAAGCAGTGAAAGGATGGAGCGCTTACAACAAAGCAATAACAAAAAAAGAAAGTAGTCTACAATATTCTAAATTTCTACCCTGAAAATGTCGCAAGCCGAGAAATTCGAAAGAACCACCAGTCAAGTACGTGAGTCCCCGCTGAAGACCCTGTTGACCACCAGACAAGCAACAGGAAGATGAACACAGAGAGACATGTAACAAACGTCCAGTTCATTCAACTGCCAGTGCAGTGTCTCCTCTGGTGGGTTGGTCTCATGCTGACCCTAGATTGATTTCCAGCTTCCTCGTGATGGACCTTCAGTGCCGGCACTATGGCCTGCAATGACACTCCTCGGGGGGACAGGTGATGGGGGAACTAGAAAGAACGGCGGGACGGACGGGAGGGGGAGGTGGGGGGGGGGGGGGGGTTAAAGGCACGTAGGAATGGTACAGCAGAATGTACAGAATGGAAGGGGGGGGTGGGAAGGAGGGAGCTAAGTCTGAGAGCGTGAGAGGAAGAGGTTGATGTGGGATGAGGAAACGACAGAGAAGATAAATCTTAAAGTAATGCGCAAAGGACCATTGGTTACAATCCGTCACGGGGTGCCCCCAGACAAAGAGATCCAACATGACCTCATCTATTTTTCTCCAGTGTGTGGAAAGATGAAGAAATAATGGCTCCAAATAAGTGACGTAAACTGAAGGTTTGTATGGGCTTCTGCAATACTATTGAAACAGACTTAATGTGTGACTTCATCCGAACCAAGACCAGAGAAAACGTTGACTGCTCTGACACTAGGCATGGGAAGTGCTGATCTCTCGTTTCAAGAAAACTGTTATAGATTCAATCTTCATTCAAGAAGGACAACTCAGTCTCCTCTATCAATGCCAAACCAGGACAGTGATTCAGGACAGCAGGGGACAGCATTTCTGCTGACGGGCCCTGAGGAAAGTGATTGGAAAACGACAAGAGTATAAAACCAACAAAGGTATACTGAACCGGACTGCCAAAAGGAAAGGAAATAAAACAAGGAGGTGGAGTGTTCAAAGAAAATCTTTTGAGAAGGGGGTGGGCCGGTGGGGGGACGGAGTGAGACGGGGGGAAGGACCACAGATCTGAGGACCCATCTGATCCACGTTGTTAAAACCGTATCTGTAGGTTGGGCATGTGTTTCAAATTAACGCTCTAGGCGTTTATTTCTGGGTGGATGGAAATAAAAACAAAATAAGGTGGAGAAAACAGTGTTATTTTCAGCACCTGAAAAACGGTGAGAGGGGGGAGAAAAAAACTAGGCAAACGAGCACTGGGGGAGAGAGGGAGAGAAGAGAGAGAGGAGAGAGACCGAGAGAGAGGTAGAGAGGAGATAAGTGACGGAGAGAGCCCGCAGAGAGGAAGAGAGAGAGGGAGAGAGAGAGAGGAGAGGAGAGAGCGAGAGGGAAGAGGAGGAGTGATAGGAGAGAGGAGGAGGAGGGAGCGAGAGGGAGAAGTTGGAGAGACGAGACGAGTGGAGAGAAGAGGAGAGGAGGAGAGCGAAGAGAAGAAACAATACGAATACGAATACGAATACGACTGCGTATTACGAATTAACGGATTACGATTTTTTTTTAGGGTTAAAGGATAACCTTCTAGTTTTTTTTTTACACGCAGGCACCTCAAGAAACAAGCAACAGTAAAAAATTGCTGACGAGTGTTATCTTTCATGCAAATATTTGAACCAAACAGGTTTTGCTCGCCAAGGACAACAAACGAGGAGGAGAGTAGGGAGAGAGAGAGGAGAGAGAGAGATGAGAGAGACGGAGGTGGAGAGAGGAGAGGAGTGGGCAGAGGAGAACGAGAGCTGGGAGAGAGAGAGAGAAGAGCGAGAGAGAGAGAGGAGATGGAGGAGAGGAGGAACGAGGAGAGTGAGAGAGAGAGGAGGAGAGACGCAGAGATAGAACGAGAGGGACGGGTGGGGGTGGGAAAGGTGGGTATTGTAGAAATTTTCAAAATTTGAGGGCTTCACGTCTGAACTAAAATACCACTGAAAGACGCAGAAAGGAAATATCTTGAAAAACTGCGATATTAGTAACCTTACGATTGTATTCACCGATGAAGACAAGGGTTACTGCAGCAGCTATATGTCTTCGTCCACAGGATCACGGTCAACTGATGTACCGCGGAACGAGAACAAGGGGCCCAGTTGCTGTGAAAACGCTTCATGTGTCACAATTTGCGAGGAGAAAACTGTACTTAGACTTAGCGTGTGAATTTTTCAAGGAACACTTCTTCTAGTGATCACAAATCGTTGGGCAGGATTCCCCCTCCCCCCTTCCCCCCCTAGGACAATGTGATTTTTACCTGATCAGAATGACACCTAAAGAATTGAGTCACATTTTCATGAAATTGTAATGTAAATGTGTCCCGATTGTCCCTCTTTAGTAGCATAATCTTTCAAAGAGTTGATCGTCAAGAACGGCACAAACAAACGAACAAGAGCAAACGAACCAGAACAACAACCAGAACAACCTTACATGCCACTCTCGTCGACTGTTTCACCCCACTTGGTCTCCATCCCACCCTAAGGCATGCCTATGGCTGCCTTAGAGAATGGATGGCAAAAAACCATCTGCCTCTGGCCAGAATTCTCCAATTGGACGGCCCAGCTCATAAGGTCTAATTCATGGTGATTGCCGGGAAGAAAAGCAAAAGCCTGCGGGCCTAAAATGTTTTGTACTGGCTTTTGCTGCCCCTACTGGACCCCAAAACATTTAAAAACAGGATCAAGTTGGTACAATAGGTCTCGGTGGAAACAAAAAAAAAGTATTATAGAAAAACAACATACGGAATAAGGGAGAAAACGGAAACAAAGAGAAGAGATAGAAACAAGATTAAGAACCCCGGCAAGCAAAACCGAAACGAAAGAAAGACCGAAGAAGCCTAAAACAATACAGTAAGTTCTGGCCGTCTGCTGACCAATCTATTGGCGATGCTAAGTCTCTGCAGGCCAGCCAATATACACGACCCAAAAAAATCGAACAAGAAACAAAAAATCGAAGCAAAGAATAGTCGTGTTGCTTCTCTTTAGCATCACCGCTCAGAAACAACGAGACTATCCTCCGACTTCTTTTCTCTTTAGTCTTACTCCCCTTCGATCCTTCCATTGAATCGTGTGTCCAGATCGTCGTGTTGGCCCTCATCATTCAAAAGAAATCGGGATGGTTCAGCTAAAAAATGGCTGTCGGTTCCGGAACAGGGGAACATGGGGACACGAAAATGGCACGTTGCTCGCGGGGTTGTGTTACCGAGTGGCTCTGTCTGGGAGTTCGATGTTTCTAGAAGATCCGCCCTCCCTCCCTCCCCCTTCTCTTTTAAACTTCTTCTCCTTACCCCTCTATCCTCCCACTCCCTTCACTTTCAAACAACTTTTTCTCCACCTCCCCACTCTCCTCCCCCACTCTCCTTCCTAACAACATTGAGAATTTTCGAGATCTATTTTTCGCCCAGCCAGCGTCCCCCCCCCCCCCCCCCGCGCCCCCCCCCCCCCCCCCCCCCCCCCGTTTCGAGATCCTATTTGCCCCCCCGCGCCCCCCCCCCCCCCCCCCTCCATCTCTCCTTTCTCTCTCTCCTCTCTCTCTATCCATCTCTCTCTCGTCCAGTCTCTCTCTCTCTCCAATTCATCTGGAAACAAAGAGTATATTGCTGTTCTGGTGTACCTTAAAGCGCTTAATCGCTATTGTAAGAGGTTTCCGCGGTATGCAATTAATAGAGCAATGATAATCAGTTGCAGTTCTTCTTAAGCTCGCGGATTTTTCTGTCTTTTTGTGGTCTGTTTTTGGTGTTTGTTTTGTTTTTGTGTTTTGTCCTGGACGGGGTTCACAATCTCCGAGGAAAAACACACGGAAAATGAGTTAAAAACGAAATGCTCTGTTTAACGAGGTTTCACCCAATTAATGATATTACAAGGAGATGACTATAGAGGCAATCTAGACTTAATCTATGTCTTCGTTTGTCCCGGAAAGAAGAAGGAAGGTATGGTCCTTACAATCGTTGAATGACTGTGTCGTGGTAAACTGTTGATTAAAATAATAGACAAGGACGCAATGATAATGGGACGTTTTTTCCGTGTATAGCTTTCTGCGGATTAGGACCTCAATGAATCTGGAAAACACAACACAACACCACAACACACACACACACACACACAACACACACACACACACACACACACACACACACACATCACACTTCGGGGTATGCCTCTCTCCCTCTCTCTTCTCTCCATCTCTCTCTCTCTCTCTCTCTCTCGGCTCGTTCTCTTTCCACTTTCCTTCTGTATATCTCTATTTCTCTTCTTCTCTCTCTCTCTCTATCTCTCACCACACACACAACACACACACCCACACACACACACACACACACACAACACACACACACGACACCCAGCACAACCTTTCCTGGCCTCGTTTGTTTTTTTTAATATATAAAACAAGAAATGGCTTAGCGGATCCGTCATAATCAGTTACCGTTGGGGGAACTCTCTGTGGTAAAAACAATTATGCACGCTACGCACCTACTCAAACAACACTAAACCCACACAACACACACAACAACACACACACAACACAATCCACAACACCAAACCAATCACAAACGCACGTCACGGAACGCACGACACGCGACACATCCAAACACACACACACAAACACAACAACACACACACACACAACACACCACCACCACACACACGCAACGCACGCACGAAAAAAGTGCACCAACACACAACAATAACACACAGCACACACCACAACACGCACACCACCACACCACTACATCCCCACACACACACACACACCACATAGCCACAAGACAAGACATCAACCCACACAAGCAACCACAACACACACACACACAAACCACACACACAGCACACATCACAAAACACACACACAAATCTGAACACACGCACACACAGTTACACGAACACAATCACACACACACGGACACAAATACACAACACGCACACGCACAACCACACAAACCCACACACACACCCACAGCACACAACACACCACACACACACCAAACAAACCACACACACACACACAAATAATGAAGAAAAGAGAAGCATGCTGTTCGATAATCACCCTTGCCCTGTAAACAGTGGCTGAAAAATGAAAAAAAAAAAAAAACAAACAAAGATGGACAGGGAGAGAGAGGAGAGAGTGGGAGGATGCGAGGAGAGAGAGAGAGAGAGGGAGGGGTGACGGAGGAGCACCCGTTGGAGAGGCCGATGGAGATGATTAGAGATGGAGAGGAGGTTAAGGGAGAGAGAGGGAGGTAGAGGGCTGATGAGGATACGGGGGGGGGAGGAGGGTGAGAGAGAGTAGACGATGAGAGTGCGAGGGGAGGGAGAGTGATTGGGAAGGAATGGATGGGTGGAGCGAGAGGAGTCAGGGCAGGGAGATTGAGGGGGAGAGCTGTGAGGATATGCTGGAGGGGGGTAACGGCGAAGGGGAGGAGTAAAAGGTTAGTACTGAACCCTGGGAGGGGAGGAGGGAGGGGAGAGAGTAGAGAGAGGGGAGGAGGGAGGAGGTCGGTGGGAGGAGGGAGAGGCTTGTAGGGAGGAGAGAGTGAGGGGGAGTAAGGAGCGGAGGAGTGACTGCGGGTATAGAGTGGATGGAGGAGGAGGGAGGGGAGGAAGAGCGATGGGAGGGGAGGGGAGGAGAGGCGGGGAGTGAGAGGAGAGAAGGAGCGGTAGAGGGAGACGAGAGAGAGAGATCGGGGAGGGCTGAGAAACAAAAAAGCGCATGGCCTGGAAAGAAGAGTGAAAGGACTGAATAGACAGCGGACGTCGGTTTACCAATCGAGAAAAACATCAGAGTCTGCAGTGCTGACCCTGATTAAAAGAAGGTCTGGAAACGTACCTAGCATGAGGTGGGTTTTTTCTTTTTTTATTCGTTCTTCATTCCGTTCTCGTGTTTTATCTTTTACCTTTGTTTACATGTTCTTGACGTCTTCCGTCGGTAGTTCTGTCTTGTTTCTTTCAGACGTGTCTCCTGTGTTGCATTTCCTCTTTCGTTCCTTTTTATGCTGTCCATGCATTCTCTTATTTCATCTCTGTCATTCTTAACTTCCTGTTTCCTATTTCTGTGTTATGTCGTTGTTTTCATTTTCCCTTATGTTTCTTGGCTTTTCCTCTGTCAGTCTTTTATATTCTGGCTTGTCATTTCCAGTCCGCTTTCTGTTTTATCGGCTTGTCTGTCAGTTCCGTCGTGTTCCTGTCTGTTGCTGGTTCATGTTCTATCGTGTCTGTCTGTCTGTCTGTCTGGCTCCTGTCTGCTCTGTCCCCATCTCTGTTCTGTCTGACTGTCGTCTCCCCCCCCCCCCCTCTCTCTCCTCTGTCTTGTTCATTTCTGCCTGTACTGTCTCGTCCCTTTTTCTGTATCTCTGTCTGTCTACCCCTCCGCGCCCTCTCTATCTCTCTCTATCTGCTCTCTCTCTCCTCTCTCTTCTCTCTCTCTCTTCATGTATTAGAATTTCTCTACTCTGCCTTCACTGAAATGCCCCGATGGCTCAGTGGGCGAGAACGGTGAGAGCACCAATAAAGCTGCGGTGGCTTTTTCTGTGTTCAAAACCGCAGGCAGCCAAACATAGCTTTCCGCTGACATCTTGTCGTTTGTCGTCATGTTCATGGTATCAGTGGATAACCCCACGCCCAGTCCTCACTCGTCCCTCCCTCATTTTTCTT